>JABUQX010030773.1:32500-71434 GCA_015478945.1 Trachelipus rathkii
TTATTATCTCTGACCACCCCCTAAACCACAATCATTGCTGCCCTGCACCCGTATAACCATTCCCCTCTGTAATATTCATATCCAAACCAAGTTCAATTACTTTTTCTTTCAATTATTTTGCAAAACTTATTCCCGTCAAATCATTTACTGAGACGAAACACATAAATCTTGACGGTAAGAGTTATCAATATTAACCCGTAACGCAACACGACAACGAAGAAAATTTGTTCCTTCTGGAAACATCGGGTCGTCCTCATCGCGGCTAAGACAGTAAAAAATTTACTTTTATTTAGTATTTGCACATTTATTTATGGAGATGCGCAAATAACTGAATTAGAGTATTTTGGACTGTGGAAACTGGTATACATGGCATTTTCAGCACTACTAGGTTTTATATGTTCTGAAAGAACATGGTCTCCAGCATCAGCACGATATTTTTTTTAAAAGAACTCAGAAGAACAACTCGATTGCCATCGTTTCTCACAGGCCAAGAGAGTTTTGAATTCGAAGCCTGAAGTCATGAGTCCACCCCGTAAACGATAACCATTTGTTACCACAAAATCGAAATTTTGTATTTCAACAATTGGAATTAGCCCCCTTCTACTGTCTTCGGCTCCCTTTTCTTCTGACTGTTCAATCTGTTTGTCGATGCCCTCGACTGTCAATTTCCTTGAACCTGCTTTTCTACACCAAATCTCTTTCTTTTCTACCGATTCTTGTGATATTTAGTTGCTTCCTGATTGACCCTAGAAAGATTCAAAAACTTTCTTTAAGTTTGAATATGGTCTCGAGACAAAAAAACACCCAAATTCCTGTTGGTGTTTCATTTTTCTAGTAGTTTTGCTTTTCCAAAAAAACAATACACAAGTTTTGAGGCAATAAACTCGCCTACACTTGTATAATATAGATTTTTTATTCGTAATTTGTAAAGTAAATGTGGAGACTAATATTACCAGACAGATTAAATAAGCCGTAATCAATATTTAAAAGGTCTCAAACTTTTTTCTATTTTGAAAAAAACATGTTATATCTCCTTCACCAACACTTTGCCTTATCACTAACTGAGCGAGAGAAAATTGTATATATTGATATCTGGATTTCCGGGATTATTTTTTAATAGTGGGTGCACTTTTTATTTACACTTAATATGACTTCAACTAATATTACTGAAAAATTTCATTAAACCTATGAAAACTCGATTCCAAATTATGGGTAGCATCGGTATAAAGCGGCATCCAGTTGTTTGAGCCCAAAAGAATTTCAACTTTATTTCTTGGACCCATACTCTACCTTTTTCTGTATTTTCCTTGGATCAATTGATTGCTTACGCTAGATTTCAATCTTAGAGAGAAAACAACGTTATTGTTAAGGAATATTATAAATCATCCTGTTTTCTACTTGAGATTTTTGGTTAGCTGCTATCGCTCAAAAATGCTGAAATACCGTTATAATAAAGTAACCAGAAGTTCCAGTACTTAGCATGATAATAGATTTAAGAATGAAACTGATTTTTTTACGAAAATAGAATCCGACATATATCCAAATCTCTCATGCTCATATTTATTGAGAAAAATCACGTAAGGCAATTCTTCATTTAAATCACGAGTTATATAGTGTGAAATTTTTCTTGTTTTTATGTGGAAAAAGTCTCTAATTTTTTTCTCCTTTTATTATTTTTATTTTATGTTTTAAGGTTGAAAACAACAAGAACAAAAAATGTTTAAGCACAAAGATTTATGACAAAAACTATACTAAACGTACGTGATACTAATTTCATAGGACAAAAACGTGATATCCTTTATACCCTTAAAGCAAACTAGATCGATAGGCTTTTATTTTCAGCAAAGACATCCTACAAATTGATATATTTCTTCTTATAAAATTTACAAGTAAGTAATGGCGTTATGATTGAGAACAACTAGAATCGAGAAAGAGAGAGTATATTGGTATATAAAACAATATTGAAATAGGATTCAAATTAAAAACGTCAATTTAGAAGAGCACCTGAGAAACAGAGAGATTGAATTAAGGAGAAATTTCTTGCTTTTTCTGCTTTTTGAAATGTGGAAATTGATGCATTTCAATGAAACACATATATTTTTCGCGAGAAGAATGCCTGAAGAAATATCAGAAACATATCAAACTTGACTCCAATTTTTAAATTTTAACAAATAATTTCAAATGATTGGAAGAAATTTATGAAGAAGAATGACGTTTAGTTTAAGGAGTTCTAAGAATTGAGTAATTATAGGTAAATCAGGTATGCAAATAACTCTCTATTCTAAAAGAATAAAAAAAGTGCAGTTAATTTTAGGAAATTAGATAACGTTTTTAGAAATTTTATAAAAATTTATTAGAAACTTTTTTTTTATACTAATTTATTATATAACATACTTATTATAAATATTATTTGGTATATATATATTATATATATATAAAACATACTAATGATTGAATCCTCTCGCATTAAACAAATAAACTCAGGTCAAAAAATTTTTATAGAAATAAATCCTTATAACCTAAGATATATATAACTATCTACCCAGCGATATTAATATTTAAAACTATACCTCAACCATCGGGAATAACACCGAAATTCTCATGTTTCTAGATATAAGTCTCTCTTTCTATATATTCTGATAGCCTCACCTCAGTCATAAAGAAACTTTACGAGAGCTTTTGGGTCTATGACCGTCCTAGAAAACAGTTTGACAGACGAATATATAAATGGACCTTGTGTATATATAACACACGTTTCTAATATATTTTTTTATACTCCTATGCAAATCGTCTTAATAAATATCCGTTAAAAATTCAATTAACGGTTTTTTAAGAATATTAATAATTTACTCATTTTATAAGTGTCAGATCGTTTGTAAAAAAATTATTAAGCGAAAAATCGGGTGATTTTAAGAGTGATTCTGAAAATTAGTCGGCATTGTGACAACACTTTTCCAAGAAACACAAGCCCCGCCTCCTCTGTTGTAGAATAATGAGCTTCAACAACATTATTTATTAATTATTAATTTTTTTAATTAAATTTTTGTTTATTATTTTATTTTTTTATTATTATTTATTTATATAACTATTAGTATATATTATTTATTTTTTTAATATTATATAATATTTAATAAATCAGGTTATTACTCAACAAACTAATGAAAATTTTAATAGTGATAATATATAGGTATATATTTAAAATACTAAATATTAATTGTAAAGATTTTACTATATATAATATTATTATAAAAAAATATTATAGTATATCATATTATATTATATATAACTCAACCTTTGCCCCCCTAAAAGAAATCCTGCCCTACTTATCTAATACACCTATAATATATATATTCCCCTTTATGACTGTTTTTCCCAACGTTTTGATTGACCGATTTATAAATATTTTATATATTTTATAACATTATAGCTAATAACTATATATTTCTTTTACAAGAAACACATTATTTTTTATCTTTAGTTTATTAAGACTTCTTTATCACTTATTTTTATTTATGATTTAATATCAAATAATTTAAAATGTATTAATAAATTTAAGGAATATAATAAAATTCTTCGAATCCCTAAATAATGTGAAATAAGAAAAAGTTGTTAAATAATAATAATAATAGCTTATAATAATTTATTTTATTTTAAAACAGGTTTTACACTAACTAATAAATATATGATTAATATAAAAATCAATAAATATTGATAATTATATATTCTATAATATTATAAAAATATAAATAACTATATACAGTTTTATAATTGCAACCAGTATCTCAATTATAATAATAAAGCTAACTTAATAAAATATCATCATTTTATGTGTATTTTATTGTTGTAATATATATATATATAATATATATATATATAAATAGCTAATTTCAATATGTAAAACACTAATTATTAAATTAATGTATAATTATTATATAATATTATATATATTAATTGTAATCATAATGTGATAAAATAAAAATACCGTTAATAATAAACTCAATTATTATAAATTTAATATATATACCATATAAATGAAAATTAAAAACTTGCATTTTTATGCAAACAGAATTTTGAAAGTTAGGTATATATTGCTCTGAGATAATCCTTAAGTTCGGAAAAATCGTGGCCCTTTAAAGATTATTATGGCAATTTTTGTTCACCCTTTTCTTTAATTTAGTGAACAGTTTCTTAATTTTTGTGTGTTAAAATAAGTGAAAAGCATGTTTATGTATTATTAAGATTAATTAGAGAAGAAAACCGATTTATTATTTTGGTGTACCTCAGGTAGTTATCTGAATAGATGTTTAAGGTTTTTTTTAAGAACCAGCTTACCATTAAACAATTTTTTTTAAATGGTATAATATACAAGCTATTATTTAAAAATTTTATGAAAAGAGGCTACACAATTTTTTTATTTGTTAAAAATCTTTATATATATATATTTAATAATATAAAAACAAAATAATTAGATAATTATTCTATTTTAATAAAAAATCATACTGAGTCAATATTTAAATAGACACCCCTAAAACCATATAATATTGAAATATATATAAATATTATCTTAAATATATATATACTTATTTCTATATTATAGCTATTTATATTATATATATTATATGAATAATATAAATGTATACTGATAATAGTAAAAACCATATAATTATATATAAAATTATTAATTTTTCAGGGCAATTGCTCAGAGACCGTGTACACAAATCGACACTTACCTCAATCCGCTCACCCGTTCGCGAGTTCGGACTAATGGAGCTCGTATTCTTGCTAGCCGGGCAGGATAGCCTCCCAGCCAAGCAAACTTGCCGAGCCGTTTACTGAAATAATGTTCTCCTAATTGCTAATACGATTATACATATACCTTCAATGTAGTAGAATTACCGCGAAAACCTCAGCTCTTCCGGCACCGTACTCATATATTCAAAGAGAATTGCTCGTAAGGTAGCATGATCCTCGAAGCGTATATTTGGACCAGACAACTGACCACAACGCTTTATAAAATAAAATTAGGAGGGCGGCTCGATTACGCAAATCCTAAGGCTTAGAAACGATTCATTTGTGTGAAAAATTTGTGAAGAAAAAGATCGTGAAGGTTAGAGAAAAAGTTGATTGTGTATTATAGAGAATAAACAAAGGTTTTCCGAATAACTAAATGAAATTTAAATGGAAAAAAATATTATATTGTATGTAAAAAAAAAAAAAGAATTGGAAATTCTTCAATTCGCCGTAAAAAACGCGCCGGTACACTCGGACTGTTGGAGATAGACGGACAAATATTTGATAAAATCTAAGAAGAAGAGGAAGACAGGAAGATAATTAAAGATAGAATATAGGAGTGTCTATGTCTTTTTTTATGTTGCTTATTGGTGTTTGTCGTTATAATAGTAACTCACGGTGGCAAGTTAGTTCAGAAATGAAACACGGGAATTATCTTTTTGCAAGCAACGGGGAGGTAGATGCCTCGAAAATACCCGTCCGTTAAAAAAACTCCAATTTTAAGATTGACCCCCAAATAATTTCCAAATGTTTGAAATTTAGCGGAAAAAATAAGTGCGGTAAGCTTCATAGTAGGGGCCGAAATATTACTTATATTTCACTTACAGCATCCATTAGAGATAAAGAACTTCTAGAATAGATCATGTTCATGAAAGTCTTGTATAAAGATGCTCACTTCTTGTTTTAAAATCAAGGGATTAGAGATAATGGTGAAAAATTTTAACGGAAGATACATTTAAAAACTTTTCTATTCCCACCGCAACAAGGACAAGCCAGAAGAGACCGAAAAGAGGACAGTTGATCTGGGACATAATCGAATTAATTCCTTTTTAGAAACGTTTCACTAAGTTTTTTTATTATAGATACAGTTTTCCACAACCTAATGAGTAAAATATCTGAGTAACGTTAATAAAAAAAGTGATTAAATTAACAAAAAAAATTAAATTAACAAATAAAATTAAAAATCAACTAAATTGAAATATTAATAACTAATACTAATACTAATATTAAGTAACGTTAACAAAAATTTGAAATATTAGCCTTGTAATAATAAAAATATTAAAAGAAAAAAAGATGCAATTTAAGGACACCCTCCTATAAATAAAGGTACTATTTTATTCTAAATTCGTCTTTCTACTCTCCCTTTGAGGCATGTTTAATGCAACTCTATACAGGCCAGGGCACTTCTTTCATTGATGAAGTACAGCTTATTAATTTTCAGACGTGGATGACCCCTAGAAATAATTCCCGTATCAAAGACCTGTTACCCATTTTTTAGGATTATTTAAACTATACCAAATAATTTCTGTTAAATGTTGGTGAGTTGTCAATTAGTTCGAGCTAGAATATTAATTTGAATCGTTACCGAATTTCATAACAAAGCAATGTCTAAGAGATTTCTGTTTGGTGTTCTGAAAATTGGTTGTTTAATGGACGTTAAATTGATCAATTTACAACTTAGATAACTCGTGCAGAAAACGAAAATTTTTGTGAATTCCTTCAATCTTCAACCAAATATCTACATTTTAAATCTATAAATCATTTCTTGTAATGCTTGTAAACAGATTTATATAATTAAGTTCCGAATCAACTGTACTCTAGTGTGCGTGGACGCAAAGTGGGTGGTAACTGAAGGTGTTTATATCTTAAGCTATGCAGCCAGGTTTTCCTAACAAAGGTCTACATGTAGGGTGAGCAGAATGTTATTTAGATTTGGCGTGAGCTTTAAAATTAACTCAAGAAATTACGGATGAACAAGAATCAAATCATCGAAAGCGTTCGTGAATAAATAATATGAAAAATCAGATTTTTTAATTTAATAAAATAAAATACTTAGATGCCTGAAACAAATATAAAAATAAAATAAGTCATCTTTATCATTCATTTTTAGAAATTGAATTTCGAACACTGCTAAAATGTTATATTTCTTCTTTTTTTATTAAAATTATCACAAATTGTCTCAATTTGGTTTTAGGTGTTATATAGCTCGTTCTTTTTCTTAATATTAAAGTTATGATATAGTATATAGTGAGTGATATAGTATGATAGTTATATATATAGTATATATATATATTATGAGTAGTTGATAGTGAGATATATAGTAATATATTAAGTATAGGTGAGTAATATATATGTATTGATAAGAAATAATAAATATATTGTGGTGGCGTGCTAGAAGTACTTGGAAAGGAAAAGGGGGCCCGACCACCACTGACGAGCCAGAAGCGAAATGACCCCCCGGGAGTCGTAAAACGCCAATTCATTCAGCAGACACTCAATATGTTCTTTCCTACTCGAATTCAACTAATCATCTAAAGTACCTTCAGATTTCAACTAATGAATGTGGTTCGTTCAACTAGTCGACCAATAACCCCTTACAATATTTTGGTGACTCCCGTGGATTGAGGTGACGTAAAGAATGGTACCCTTTTTACTAGAGAAGAGTTTGGTCAATCGAAACATTACTCGTAATACGGCAGCATTCCTATCTTGCTTCAAAGTTGTAGATTACTTGTCAATGAAAAAGCGTTATTTCTAGAAGTTAAAATTTTTTTTATTAAAACCAGGTCTTTCTCCAAAACCTGGAATGATTTAAGGACATTTCGTGCTCAGTTGATGTGTTGTTTATTTTATACAAAATCGATCTCAACGTCAAATTGAAATTTCCCATTAAAACGGCATTACATCAATTTCAAGTTTCTTCTCGGTCACTGTGGGTTTCTGACTAGCATCGAATGCCCTAAGCATTCGTCATCCGTAACGCCATTGTGATACTGTGCTTCTCACTTGCAGGGTTGCAGACCAAACTGCAACGTAATGAGTAAGTAGACCTGGTTCGAAAGCCTTCTCAGTGGCTTTCTAGATGTGCCGCACACCTTTGTGCTTCATCTCAGGAAATTGCATTTCAATGACATAGACAACCCCATATATACGTCTTTCCTGTTTTTCAAATGGTGCCTGAAAGCGGGAAGTGACTAGGCTCGCTCTAAAAAAACGGTATCCTGATACTCTGTTTGAGGATGGGTTACCCCAAATAATTTCAATGTTGAAGTTACTGTAGGCAGTTCTTGTTGGATAGGGGGCCTGCGACCAACCACTGACGAGTGCCAAAAGCAGGACCCCCCAAGGGACAGAAAAACATTGCAAGCCTGTCTATATAGCAATGCTCAGCTCTTAACATGCCACGGAGTATAAAATATAAACGCAAGCCGTGAGCTATTCAAAGATGGGAAGTGCCTCGTCAATTTCATACCATTATAATCACCCTTGCATAAAAATAATATAGTTCAAATATAATTTTATTATATTATTAATTTAATGTAACTAAATACAATGCATATATTTCTGCACTTGTTATATGAGCGTTAGTATTCATGTTTAGTAATTTTAAATATTTAATTATATAATTTATTGAGCTATATTTAATAAAAACAATATAAAAAATATACTATGAATCATACATTTTCCATGAAAAAGATGTCTTAGTTATATAGATTCAGCAATTAAAGATTATATAAAGATTTACAATTTTATTTTTGATTAGACTTTTTGAAATAGGTATGTAAATGGGGTTTTTAAACCCTAATTTAATATTATTATTTAATAAATTATGACCCTTAGATAATTAATATAATATCACCCCTCGAGTTTATAAAAAATCTCCACCCAATTTTAAGATATTTAACTATATAAATTATAAATTATTCATTACACATTATACATTATACATTTTAACATCAAAAACTGCTTTCGAATAAGTTCTAAATTTAGTATATATATTATTTAATGTTATATATATATATTTAAGATAAATAATATATATATATATACTATTATAATTACTATTACTATATATATATCAGTATTATAAATAATATTATTTTGAATGACTTATCCTTACAAATCGTATTATTATATTTATTAATTATTAATAACTAATATTATATAATATATATATATATATAGTATATATATATATATATATATATATAATATATATATATATTATACTATAATATAATATAATTCTCACCATTCTTTTAGGTTTGTTATAATTGTGTGTAGCGAATTTAAACTTAATTTTGAATTTGCTTTTTTATTCAAAAGTTATTTCGGTTTGTTCAATGTATGAATTTTGGGTAAAGACCCGAATTTAGCAACATTTGGAAAATCACCAAGAATTGATATCTCCAACATGGCACAGTGTAGTGATAGCAGTTGTTTGTTTTAGAATTGTTTATGTGCAGGCAGTGCAGCAGTACTTAGGCAGAAAAATCTCGTACTTTTAAAAAGTTATATTACTGGTTCTCAATCCTTACATGCTTGCAAACGAAAAAATAAAAAAGAGGAGTGATTGAACTCAGTATAGAGCTTTGTCATAACCCAAATAAAAAGAACAAAGTAAGAAAAAAAAGTTAGAAAAGTTCAAGTTTATCCTCCTCCATCATGATATTTTTTAAGATCTCTGAAAAAATCAATAGGCGGTTTTCGAAGTTTAGTAGTTAAAAACCATTATAATATATACAGTTTATTTCTTTCCAAGTTTAATAGAGCACATTCCAGAGTAGCCGTAAAGACGACAATTTATAGAACTCTCGTTCAATATATTCTGTGTGTTAATTCTAATCGTATCAATAACCTCTCCTTTTTCTTGCCTCTGTTGACTGAAACTTTTTAGTTGATCTACACTGCGATATTATCATCTTGTAATATTTGTTATCCATGCCTGTCGGATTTAGTGGACAGAGGGAGAATTCAAATGCTCATGACGTCTTTGATTCTCTGTTGTAGAGTTAGAATTTCAAACAATTTTTATTATAGTGATAACTTGTTTTATAGTATAGCCTCGAAATCTCTGGTATTTCCCTATTGACAATTGATGTAATCGTAGAAAGAAAGTGTAGGAAAGAAAGAAATGATACTATCCCAAGTGGCGAACTCTCTCAGTTTTATATATTAAGAATGTTAAATATTTCTTTCATTTTTATTATAATGTTCAACAAAAAAAATAATGAACCAAACACTCATTTTCTCGGTATAACCAAGAATTTTCTTTTCAATTTGTGCCTGTTTAATTACACCGTCAATTGTCGTCTCATTAAAAAATAGTCACATCATTTGATCTGAGTTTGAAAGATTTAAAAGTAAACGGTACATTTAGAGAAAAAAACTTTAAAGAGTTGCAAAAATTTACAAAGGAATTGCTAGTAGTAAAAATACTCAAAGAATGGTATAAATTCATTTTTACTCTGTCGTTTTTGAAATTTGGCATCCTTCTCAAACTTCCGGACACAATTTTTCAAATGCCTGACTTTTCCTTTAAAACTCCTAATTTTCACACGGTTAGCTGAAATGAGGGAGTAAATAGTAGTAGCTGTAGTAGCTGCTCTTTTTTTAAAGAAGAAATTTACAAACAGATATATAGCCAAGTTTCATAATATCAGTTAGACTGTAGAAAACTTTCTAAGATCAAATTTAGAGAGATACATTTTTAGGATGCTTTAGATTACTAATTAGTCATCTATAACACAGCAAGACCAACTTAAAAAATAATTTAATAGAAACAATTTTTGATATTGGAAATTATTCAAAATTAGTTTTGAATAATTAATAATCTTGTGTGGTCTCAATTTTTATAATCTAATATACTGTAACATAAAAATGATAATCTAATGTGAGGAGAATATTGTATCCCATCTATTAAAATACATTTCAAAAAAAATACCTTCAAAAAACTAAATACCAAAAGCATCGATATTATGCTAGTGCAACAACTGACGTAAACAAATAGAACATACCCGAAAGATAAATACAATATATTCGAATCATACATTTAAATAATGCAAGAAACCTAATGCTGATTCTGGTTTCACAAAATTGTTCAATTCTTCGCATGGAACTGGCTCAGGATCATATACAATATCTGATGTTTGAAATTAATACCTTCAAGTACCTAAGGAAACTAGAAAAATCCACGGGTATCAAAGATTTTATGTCCGCGCCATCATATTTTATACCCCATATATTTTATTTGTCTATTTTATAAGTCTATGGTGAATATTCTTCTTAGATTTGAAGACTTTTAAGGCTTTCAGTTATTACAAAAGTGGTGAATTATTATCTTACCCCACTACAAATTTCAGAATTTAACATTGTAGCTTGTTAACAGTCAACATAAAATGAGGAATAAAAATATTATTTTTTAACCCAACATCGAAATTTCTAACAATATATATATACTATATATATATATATATATACTATATATATATATATATATATATATAATATATTATATAATGCGACACTATTCACTCACCAGTACATATATATATACTATTATATATATATAGTAATAATATAATATATAATATATTATAATAGATATATATATTATAATATAAGTATATAATAATATATATATTTATTATATATGATAAATTTTATCAGAATTTTTGGAATATTTCCCCAAACGAGGAAGAAACTCTTTAACTTTAGGGGGCGGGGGGAAGTAATTATCGCCGTTTATCCCGGGCCGAGATTAACAATGCATATCCGGCCCGGATACGGATAGTCAAAAACTGGGCCGGATAGCCCGGATACCGGATAGTTGCCGGATATCCGGGCCATCCCTTAAATATTATATATATATATTAAATAATATATACATAATACGTATATATATTATATATATATCATATTATATATATATTATACTATATATTATATGACTTCATATATATAGATATATATATTATATAATATATATATATCTATACATATATATATCATATATCATATTATGTACTTAAATATATATATTATATTTAAAAATAAAATTAATAAATAGTAAAAAATATAAATATATATAATATATATTATAATATATAATATCATATATATTAGTATACCCTGGACGTATACTACTCATTATTATCAAATTATTAATATAAGTAATATTAATATATATAGTACCCTCCAATATAAATCAAACTTATGACTTATATAACTATATATATATATATATATTATATATATATATATATATAATTTGATCAGTGGCCGACTCAGTATTTAGAAATGGGATGGGGGGTGACGATTTCAGGGATTATATATATATCTATATATTATATATATACTACATACTATATATATATTACTAATATATATATATATAATATATATACTATATATAATTATACTATATATAATATATATATATATATAATATATATACTATATAATATATATAATACTACTATATATATAACTCAAGATAATTCCCTGACTTTATAATATCGACATCGCATTTTTATATACCAAAAGGTTAAAGCGCCAATTCCTCCCGCCCCAGTCTCATTGACTTTAATCTACTTCGTACACTGGCATGTCGCTTAAGCACCAATCTACATAAAAAAAAATATACCCGGTATACAAAATTTGATTTTTAAAATAAAAATTTAATATAAAAATAATAAAACTTTACTTTATAAATAATTGTTAGGTTTTTTATACAATTTGTACCAGCGCAGCTTAAAGTCCCAATTCTATTCGCCTCCGACTGCAGGCTTTTTGACTTGCCACAATAAGTCAATCACAAGAATCCATTGTCAAACACCAAGAGTTGCCGACTTACTGGACAATATCTCCCTTCTCTAGCTCGTTGTCCAACCGCCGCCCAAGCGAACGGGCCATTCAGTCTTGTCTTGCGCCCATGTATTTCCGCGAATAACGGTTTTTTTATTTTTCTTTTTAATCTAGGAAAATATAGCATCTTTCATGCTTCAACAGATTCCATGGAGTCAATTAGTTAAATTAAATAATTTTTAAGCAACTTTAATGTTTCTTCAAAAGTCTGATCCATTCCTCAATTATCAATACGCCCGGTCCTACAAAGGCTCCATCCAGCCACCTGTCTCGGACTCTCTCGTTGCAGTGCAACCGCGAACATGATCGACCCAGCTTGTACTATAAGAATCAAGAGCTCCTCTCCTTTCCGAGAATAGAAAAATCTTCCTATAGAATATATAAACTCTGAAGTTCAGATTTGAGTCTCCAAGATTGTTAAAAAAATGGGACTCGAAAACAGTACAGTGTCTTTCAAAATGCAAACTGTGGGAAATGATCGTTCTAATATAATTTAAAAGTGTTCACGCGCTCCGAAAAAGTTGAGCTGAAGATAATATGATCAATAAGACTGAAAACCTACATCCTTAGACCTGAGATATTATTAGTCACACCACTGTATCACGTCAGCAGCTTTTTTTTAATTTCGTTAGTAATTGGAAGCATTTTAACGATTTGCTTCCCTATCTTTCACACCTACTACAAAACTATCATAACGGTTCCCTCAAATTTTCTCTCTCCATATTAATTGTGTATTATGCGTACATACTAGTTTCTATAATTCTTTCTAATCTCACCCATCAATTCTTCAAATTGCTTAGATAGTTTCACAACTCCCCACCAGCTGTTCATCTATGAGAATATTTAAGACTAGTACCAATGCAAATTTTCTTGACTGAATTTTTATTATTAGGAGAAACAATCAATCTACGATCTGCGGGCAAACATTTAGTTTATGCAGGGGAAACACAGTCAGCCAAAAAATTACAAAAGTAGGAACTTTCCAGTCCCAATAAAACCTTTTGCAAACCTCCTGCTTGATCCCGTGTTCCTGGATTTTTTTTGCCTTTGTCATTTAGAATTTTTCTAAAGCACCAAACAATAGCTCTCTCTATGTTCAAAAACATATGGGTTTTACAGTCGGATCGTTAAGAATTCCTCGTTGTGTTTTAACAGGATTTTTTGTGGCAACACAGCTTTTCCCTGAACACAGATAATCTTCATTCTAAATACAGTAGCATCTCTCGAGGTGAGATACTGTGAATCCTGAAAAAATATAATAGAACAGCGTCTGTGTAAGTTTGACTGGAAATTTAGGTGAAACAGATATCTTTTCTAGAAAACGAATTCCTATAGATTAGCCTCAACTCTCCATAGGTACGAAAAAGCTTGCGCAGACAAAACTGATCTGAGTCGTTATCAAATTAATTTGATAACTGTTCGAGCGATTGTTCTTTTGCAGATACCGTCGACGACTACTATCTTCCCTTTAAACTAACTAACAGTACTGTTCTAAACATTATAATAGATAAATAACATAAAATAATAATGTATTAATTATAACAATATATAATTAATAAAGATAATAATATGAGCGAGTTGTAATGTGCATTTGCCCTGAATCTAAACGTTTCTATTCATAATACGTTTTACACCTACTGACGGTTCCACCACTCATAAATGCTATAGGCCACCATCATAACTTTGAGCCACATTCAATTTTTTCTGGACAGTTCGGTAAAAATGGATCTTTCACTGTTGAAATCGAGAAAAAACGCTAAGGTAAATTGGGAAAGGTAATTGCCGTAAAAATAAAATAATAATAAATGGTATATCACCATTTCATATACTGAACAATGCGTTGTCGTGTGATCTCTCTGGCATCATTAACTGGAGAGAAGTTGTCACCATACTTTTCACTTACTCAAGAACATTCTTTTCATGTTTCTATTAATCTTAATGTTTCTCACTACACGTTCATATATATCAAAATCATGAATTTCCCAGCGTTAACAGAGTGCGTCCATCAGGAATTTCTGGGCGGTTGCCTATTCTTCACCTGATCCATTATTTGATCTGTTTTTTTCTTATTTTTTATTATTAATCCTATATTGGCCAATTCAAAAAATATATATTTCCCGCAATGATTCAAGCTATCCAACAAACTTACTGCTTATAACATTTTTTCCGTGCGACATTTTACATTCTTGCTTTGGGTTTAAGGCGGTATTATTTGTATTTCTTAAGGCAGCTCCGGTATATCATCTGGGAAACTCCGGCATACGGGGCGTGATGATATATAGAAATAAATATCCCTATATTTTTCACCCTATACGTATAAAGCATAAGAGCTATCTAGTGATTACCACACTTTTAAATTACCATTAAACGTTTAATTGGTAAAATTCCCGATAAATCTGTTGTCATTCTACTATAATATTTCCCTAATAGAGATATACTAAAAGATAATAAGTATAATAAATATCATTTATATACTGCTTATTAATAGATCCATTATGAATAGTTTACCTTTTCTAGAAAACGTTACTACTAATTATATATATATATACTAAATATAATAATATAAATTATATATAATTTAGTGAAAAACTCTCATATGTGACGAAGTGGATACTCTTAGATATCTTGGCATCTAATACTCAAGCCACAGTGTAATTCTATTAAGGACTCGGAGAACAACTACTCACAATTAGGCACTCGTCAGTCACGTTCATTCAAGTAGATATCTCACAAATCATATCAAAGAAATACAATTATATACATAATTGCTAATCTTGCTCCGATCTTTACTAAGACATCCCGACCTACTTACATCTCGGGCCTCTCAAATTTACAGATTCTTTGGTGAGTATTCCTCAGAGATGTGAGAATTAGCTCCACAAGTATATAAACCAGAAGCAGCTTCATTCATAAAATATAAGCATCCTTGGCTGTTTTTATCAAACTTATCTCCTATTTTGGTTCCAGTACATGTATATACAAGCTAAGGTAAAGTGTATTTTTCGGCCTTGTTTTCTGAACTTTATTTTTTTCAACCAATGTTTTCGAGATCTTCCTTTTAATATGTTACATCTTAATGCTGATACCCACCTGTAGGCATTCAATCGCTAGTTGCGTAAGCAGGAATCAATAATTTTCCTCTTATATTTTTTATTTTCCTAATTGCCTACTAGCTAACCACCTAATAATTAGCTCTCTTGTTATATATGACTTACAGAAGAGCTCGCTTCAAAAGGTGAATTTACCTCATTTGTCACCTGATTAGCAATGGGCCTCAAATCAGGTTGTCACTCCAATTCTACGCGCCCAACGAATCAGTCTCCTTTCCCATAAGAATCAGCAAACATAGGGACTTAAGCAAATAGAGCTAATTTTTCTCTGTGAGCGACGCCCGCCCAGATCAATTTGTCTGCGTCTCTCCCTATATAAATCCACTTAAGTAAAATTTTCGAGAGCCCAGTCACTCGTTTTTGCTCTCTGTTATGAAAGTGCTGAGTTAATTGTATTTAATTTGGCATAGGCCCTACCAAGCTCTTTTTATTTAATTTTTCTTCAAGAGAAAATCTTTTAATTAAAAATTCAATATTATTTAATACACTATTTCAATTTTGAAATTATTAAAAATACCATAAAAACCTATTATAAAAACCAATTAAAAACTCAGGCACGTTTTCGTCATTTTCGAAATAACAATATGAAACTACATCAAAGGGCTGACCGAAACCCTCAGGCTATTTATTAATGGATGTCGACAAACATTTACATGTAATAATGTATGGACAGGTAAACTTTAATAAACCAAATATATATATTATATATACTACTTGTCAAAATATATATCATATCATATATATATATAAACTAGATATATACTATATACTATCTATATTATATATAATATATATATATATATATATATACTCATATATATAGGTTATATATACATTTTAAGTTGGTCTTATTAAATTTAGAATTAAAATCTTGAGACTTAAGCCATCGTAACATTCAAACGGTTTAAATCATTATATATATATATATATATATTATATAATAATCAATAATATAATTAATAATAATTTAATAATAACTAATAAATAGATAATAATAATACCATAATAATTAATAAATAATAATAAAATAATAATATAATTAATAATAAATAATTAATAATTAATAATTTAATAATCAGTGCCTTTGATTCAAATGTACCCGACAACCTCACGCCTGAAGGGCCGCGATCTTAAGACTCTGGCTAACCAAGTGTAAGGAATGTAATAATTCTCTTTCCTTTATATTCGCTTGCCAAAGCACGGTATTAATTTTCACATAACTTATTGCGAGCTATCAGGAGCGATGAAAAAATGATTTTCGCTCGCCAAACTCATATTCTTATATAAATAGAAATACTTTCCAAAAACTACCGTTACCAGTAGGACACAAGATGATGGCTTCACGCACATTTTCTTCTTATTAATACCATGAAATTCTTCTTACGTTTCTCGCCTCTATTTTACAAGAGAGTTTTTAAAAATTTCCCATTCTCATTATTCATTTTAAGATTTTAAAAACATCATTTTTTTTAATTAAGTGTTATTTATTTCATAAGATGTAATTGTTTTTTGTTAATATTCTTTCATAGAGGCAAGCGATTCGCTCTCATCGCTCCTATTACACGAGTCGCCAATTACAATATTTATATTATATATATATTAAATATATTCATATAATATTATAGTAATATTATATAATATGAAACATATAGTATAATATATATATTAATATATATATATATATATATATATAACCCTATGAGTTAAAGGTATCTAAATTCATTATATACTCTCTTCCAACTCTATCATTAATGTATATATATACTATATAATTCTCACTCAGTCAATATATAAGAGCATGTGATGACGATGAGAGAGACTTGAGCAGACGACACGAGTAAACCAGGGCCACCTCACCAAAATCCTCATGATCTCGTCAATCGTACGAAGAAGGAGGAGGAAGAAAAGTACCGGAGGCCAGAACCGAGATAAAGGTCGAGACGCAGGAAGGGAGAGTACCTAAGACGGAGCGAGAAAGAAGACGAATGGAGGTAGAGGAGGTAGAGCAGTACGGACTGAGATCGACGCAGACAGAGACAGAGATGAAGAGAGAGAGGAAGACGTGCAGAGAAACGCGACCTGTCTTTTTCGAGATAAAAAGATAAGGAGAAGGACGAGAGCGAGAGACGAAGGCATAGAGAGAGACGAGGACCACTGACGAGACAGAGAGGAAGACCGAGAGAGAACGCCGACAGAATCAAGAGACTAGAGAGAGAGAAGACGAAGAAGATGAGCAGAGATGCGAAGATTGATAGTGGGGGTGACCAGCAGAGAGAGAAGAAGGAGAGGAGAGCTTAATATAGAAAGATATCGCGACATATTCCCATGATCTATAAACAATCGCTTGTCGAGAAATCCTTTCTTAATTAAATACATGGAATATCATCACCCTTCATCAAGCATATTACAATCGAGTCAGCGTCTTTCCGCTTAATAAGTTTTGCAGCGAATCCTTCATGAAAGAAATTGACTATCCATTCGTGGTATTTAATATAATTTAATTGTAACTGGTATTATGATTGAGGTCTCAAAGGAACAATCAAAATATCCTTTGCAAATGAAACTCAGTCCCTTTTGTCAATCAAATATACAATCTGCAAATTAATATGCTTAAGTATATTAAAAAAAACACAATCACTATTATTATAATCTACTTATTATTATTATTGATATTTATTTATTTTATTATTTTATTATCTATTATTCATTATCTATTATTTATATTCCTTATTTATTATTCATTATTATTATTATTATAATCTATTATTAATCTCACCACCAGTTAGAGACATTGATTGCAAAAAAATACATATCAATTTTTCCCTTCAAATCAAATAAATTCATACCCATGAGGTTTTACTTATCTCTATGCCTAAGAAGGCTAAAAATATTCAACTAATTAAATACTCTTTTTAAATACAGAAAAGAAAAGTTAGTCTCTCTCTCTCTCTCTCTTCTCGTTCCCTCTCCATCTTCTTCTTCTAATACATTCCTTGTTATCATTTACTTTTCTTACCTCTCTCTCATCTCTCTACTATCCTCTCTCTACCTCCTACTCTCCTCCACCTGCGTCATCCCTCCCCTAAGGAACCGTTGCATCAATCACTTAATAATAATAATAATTTTATTGCCTTATTGTAAAGGAAAAATATTTTCAAATTAATTTCATTTGCATGGTATAGAGTTTATATGTACTCGTAATAGTGGTTTAGCACATTTAAGAATGGGATCTTATTGTGACAATTGCAATTACAAAAGTATTATGTCAGGTGTAAATAGTAAATTATATACTGTATAATTAAGTATATATGTATTAAATTCTATTGTGATTTTCATTTTTTGTCAAAATTGAAAAATATAGCAAGTAGGGTTTAATAGGTTCCCCCTTTGGTTTTATTGGGTGGGTTTTCTAATGCCAATCCTGCTTGATCCCAACTCTAACTTCTACTAATATGTGACTTAGCAAAATTATTTGATTTCTTGACTTTGACCACATTGTGTCTTGAAAGTATGCTACCTTGGATAAGATTTTATTAAAAATACATTACCCTATTATGTGTTGTGCAATTTTTTTAGTAATAGAGAAAGAGTGAAGGTTTCAAAAGTAGTGCCTGGAACATGTGACAAGATTTATGATCATATTGTATGCTTCTGGTTCTACCTTCTATAATTCTATTTGATTCTTTCTAATGGTGGTTCATTTTAATGACCTATTTTACCAGCTATGCAAAGAGTTATATTGTAAGTTTTTATTGACCATTTCAAAAATTTAAGAATATATATTTAAAAAAATAAAAAAAATTGAGTCTTGACTGACTAAATAGAATAAGGGTAGAAAAAAAAAATTTGACAACGAGGCAAAGTAAACGATTTTAAGAATTACAAAAATAAGATGTTAGAAATTAAATGTAATTAGTTTTTTTTTTTTTTTTTTTTTTTTTTTTCATATAAAGATTTTTTGAGCTTATTCAGGAAATAAGTTGGAAAGTCTTTTGAGTTTCTCATTGTTTTTGTATAAAATTTAGGTAGTTAAGAAAAATTTGATTTGAGGATAAATTGAGTTTTAAGAATTTTAAAATTGGAATGACTGAACCAAAGTATGATTGAAATAAGTTTTTGATGTCAGCAATTATTTATTTTTTATTAAAAATGAAATCCATGGATTTGTTTATCATATTTACATTTGTATTCAGTTAAATGATTTTATCACCTACGTATTTCGCTGGTAATTTTTTGTGTTTTGATTTTTAAACGAATAGAAAGACAAAGACGAATCAAAAATAATAATGCAACCGTTTTATAGCTTTCCAGTTTCAATGTAAAGATTCTGGGACATGTTTCCCCATTTCGTGGCAGTGTGATGGTGAAGAGGACTGCACAGATTCCTCTGACGAGAAAAATTGTGAAAATCAAAAATGCAGTCAGTATCGTTACCAGTGTTCATCTAAAAAGTGTATTTACTGGTAATATTTTTTATCTTTTGTTGATGTGTTAATTCATAGTTTAGTCTTTATCATATCCTAATCATGAAATGTTTTATTTTTCGACAGTTGGAATTATTAAAACTTGTGTTTCAAATATGTTAACTGTCACACCACTTAAAAACTTTTCCAAAACTGTAAATTTTTATCTTAGAAATTTTAAGTCACTTTACATAATTGAAACTAATGGAAAAAAGATGTATAGTCGGGGACATTACCAATCACTCACCATCAATCGGTTGATACATAGGTCTATGCACACATTAATAAACTGAATTTTACCTACTTTGATTGGTTAATTTAAGCTCTTAGGGATCAGTGAAACACGTTGATATAAGGAAGTTAATAATATATATTATATTATATATTATGATAATTACTATATATATTATATATATATAAAAACTATAAATATAGATTATACTATATATTTATACTCTCCAAACCCCCAGAATAGACTATAAAACGCCTCTCCTCCACCAAGCCAAAACGTTTCGTATAATGACATCCTACCAAACAACATCCCCCTCCACCGCAAATACGTCTTTGCTCACTCACATCCATACACAATTAAATAACACATATCTACAAAAACGCCCCAATAACAATCTACTAAAACACCCCATCTCAAACATCTCCCCTACAGAAGAACTCACTGTCCAGAAGAGGACACATACTTAACCTCGCCCGGAGCGAAATCAGAGTCACCACCCAAATCTTTTGCATATAAATTCAGAATTAAACCAGAAAATATTGTTTCCCCCACTGCACATAGATGTCGTATATCCCCGGACACAATGGAGCACTCCTGGGTGCCCCCGCCTTCGACGGCCCCCGTACCGTCTTCGCTATATCTTTTCTCGACCTGTGGAACCGCCCATGAGCAGTGGCCGGCTTTCTGGAGCGGTGTTGCCCTCCGTTAAGATGGCCAGGGCAGAAATGCTGTTGAATATATTTAGTAATATATATATATATATATATTATATATTATATATATATATGATATTAATATATATATATATATAATATTATACACTATATATTATATATTATATATATAATATATATAGTAATATATATATATATTATGGAGGAGGTGAGGGTGCCCTACCTATTATATGCTGATGATTTGGTTTGTTGTGGCGAGAATCTGAAAAGAGTTTTAGAGAATTGGAGATTTGGCAGGTGTGTAAAGGAGGGGTTTAAAGTAAACGTAGATAAGTAGTAAGGTTATGGTTGTGAGTGCAAACAGTCCTCAGGTGAATTATGTTAGCATGAGTGAGCAGCTGGAACAGTTTTCTGAGTTTTAATATTTTTGAATAAATTTGAGAAGGGAACGGATGATGCAGAGCTTAGTAGAAAGTTGTGAATAGCCAGGAAGGTTGCTGTGCAATTTAAATCTTGGTGAAATGTAAGGATAAGTCTTGAGTGGACTAGGGTTTTCCATAGAGGTATGTTGTTACCGTTTATGTAATAGTATGGGAACTATGGTCTGAATCATAAGAAGTATAGATCATAAAGTTCAATTGTGTTCAGCATGGACAATCTTCAGGGGCGATGCTAGGTGATGTGAGAGAATGAGTTAAAATGAGGAATGAACGTATTAGGAGGTTGTTCTGGTGGTGAAGAAAGAGAATGATGAAATAAAATAATGAAGTATGTCGAGATGGATTTGGTCATTGGAAAGGATGAATGATAGTCGGTTTCGGTTCGAAAGCGATGTTCATAGAGGTTGGCGAGTGTAGTTTGGAAATCGACCGGCTGAAGATACCAGTAAGAAAAAAGTGGATTATGATCGGTGAAACGAATGTATACTTAGAATGAGATGAAATAATGTGAGTTTGCAGTAGGCGAGAATAAATGATGCAAATAGGATTGACCGGCGCGGGGTTTTGTGGGTACATGTTTTGTTACCCAATCCTAGTGGCCAGGTGATGACTCACATTAGACGATTTACTATTAGTTAATGTATCAGACGTTACGTAGGGCCCATGATAGCGTCTAGTGAATTATTTCAGATCTGTGACTGAGTATTCTCACTAATATTAGGTACAGAGTGGCTAGTTAAAGTGCATTGGCTTTACTCATTTCACGACTTTTTGTCACTTATGTCATCTACTGCTTTTCTTTCACTCAGATGCATAGTACACGAACCTTTACCCTCCCAGTCATTGGGGAAAAGAGTAGATTAAGAAAGATAAGTAAAGATACATTAACTTTTAATATATATAATATATATAATATATTATATTAATATATATAATTATTATATATATATTATATATATATATATTATAATATATTATAATATTATATATATATGTAATTAATTATAATAATATAATTATAATATTAAGTATATATATTAATATATATATATATTAATTATATATAATATAAATTTTATTATTAATATAATAATATATATATAATATTATTTAATATATATTAATATTAATTAATATTATATATATATAAATAATTATATATATATATTAATAATATATATATATAATATATATATTATATATATATAATATATATATAATAATAGTATATATTAAATATATACTTATTATATTATATATATTAATTTATTTTCAATTTAGCATCATTGGATGGGTTATTGTACTCATAAGTAAATTTGAGTATGAGGGTAGGCATTGATTAGATGTGTTAAGAATGATGGTAGAATGTGAGAGGTGATGTCATACCTAACTCTTAATATATTGCGGGCATGAATTTGTGTTTTGTGATGAGCTAATCTTGAAGAGATGTTTTGAGAGGAGTGGTAGATAGTATATAATTGAGATTTGACAGTGAGTGTTAGTAAAAGAAGAGGATATTATGAATAGAGTATAAACGATGAATATAGTGAGAGTGTAATAAAGTTTAAAGCTGTTAATGAGTGAGGACCAGTATCCTCTCACGTTGTGTAAGATTTAGGTTAATTGTAGATGAATATCATACTGAGTGAAAAGAAAGAAAAATTAGTTCTGAGTATTAAATATTCTCAGAATATAGGTTGCATGATTAAGGGAACGATGATAGCATAAGTTTGTAGGCTGACCAGGAAAAGTTAGTAATGGACAAGCGTGTCAGATAGAGCTTGAAAAACAAGTCTTCCCTCCACATGTTTCAGCGTGAGAGAGGGTAAATCTTATCAACAGAAGATGGCGTAGTATTAGATTAATCGCTCTTTTGTATGTGGCATAATGTAGTGTAATCAGAAGTATGAATACGGTGTGTGAATAAGGAAGTATAATCTAATAGCTTCAATAGTTTCAGAGTTATTGGAGCAGAATGACTCCTAGGAGCAGTGATAGTTGTGAACAAAATTTGAAAGGAGAGGTCAGTGCTCTTCTTTATACAGTATAGAGGAGTGTGTTTTGATTAGGTGTGAAAAGCAATAGGGAAACACTTGAGTAGAGAATAAATGAAAATATGTTGAGATGTTTTTGTCATGTGAAGTAGAGATAGAGCTCCCTATGATAGCATCGTCAGAGTTCTCGTGCTATGGATAAAAGCTGTAGAGTATGGGATATGTGAGTCGGGGGATAGAGACATAGTTTTTCCACGCCCGATACGCAATATCTCGTTCTCTGAAATTGGCTGAGAATCGACGCTGGGACACATCAAAAGTTAAAAGTGAGATTGAAGCTCCAATGCTAGAGAACTCGATTGTGGATATAGAGAAGAGAATATGTAAGGTATATGGCACTAGGAGAAGCTCTGTATATAAAGGATATGGATAGATGTATAATAGCAAGTTAATGGAGGGTTTTTTTTTGATGGTGGATATAGATTTTATTTGCATGTGCGTCCACCTATCTGAGTTGCAAGCGCTCTTCTGAACACCTCTTTCAGCATAGCACTATCCATAGGTAATGCCCATAGTTGACGTCCGTCCTGTCTCCAATTTCAAAACGATCAGATGATCATACTCTCCAACGTTAGGGTGAATTCTGAACACATAGAACAGACAGAATCAGATCTCTAACTAACTAATTTATATGTAATGAGTGAGTAGCTCTATATATATTATAGTTAAGGACTGGGCTTATTCTATTCTACTATTTTTTAATATTCTTGTGAAATCGCATGTTTATCAAGTAAGTGCTGTGAAAAAAAAACTTAACCCCAGTTCATTTGATAAATTTGAAATAATAAAAGTGATAAGAATAGGAAGGAAAAATAAATATATAATAATATATATATATATTATATATATATATATTATAATACATAGATTTATAATATTATAATATTTATAATATATTAATATATATATAATTATATAAGTAGATAATAATATATATATAGTATTATAACAATAATATTATAAATATATACCGTTTAAAAGATGTTTATTATCATTATCAACTCAAAACTCTAATTATAGTAAAGAAATGTAAAATAGTAACAAAGCAATAATATCCAAATAACACTTATATATACTAAAGAAATTAATTAACTCAAACTAGTTATATTATGATAAATTATAAATTTTTTTTTATAATTATATATTTTATTAAAATTAAAAAATTTACGTTTCGAGACTCACTCTGTTATTTTATTTGTAAATCATTTAATTAACAGATAAAAATCTAATATCAAATTGTTGGATGATTTTATCTTTTCTACTTATAATATTTCTATTTAGTGTAATTTCAATATATCTGAGGGATTAGTAGTATTTTGATTAAATTTGTATTACAAATTAAATCATCACATAGTCTATAAATACAGTAAATTTTTTATTTATCTTTTATTATTATTTTTTTTTTTTTTAAAATTATAAGAATTATTAGACTTATCAGAATCATCTTATATTTTTCTTTTAAATACTTTCACATGTCAAATTTCTAAATCTCAATTTTAGTGAAAAGGAATCCATTTCAACTATAGATTCCATTTCTTTATCTATAATAATACCTTCAGAATAAACTAAAGATTTGAATCAATATTTAACAAGAATATTTAGAACCTATGATAATAACAAATCTTCTATATGAGTGTGATTCTGTGAAAGATATCTTAGTCGTTTTGAAAGTCTGATAGTGGAATACAATTTTGGTTTTGTTATATGTGTTTGTTAAGCTGTTTCTTGTTATGCTAAGTTTTATTAACACTTGATAGGTATCTTTTAACGTCTTGTAGGTGATCTTTTTTCACGTGGCAGTAATATTTGAGTATATTTTAAGTATAATTAATTTTGTATTTTACGATTAGAGCTTAGAATTGCTGAGAAGAACTGGGAGACAGATTAGATAGGTGAGTGGTCGTAGATTATAACAGTTGGAGAACATTTGTTCACTTGTGTTATAATATATAATATAAAGTAAATTTTTAGAACTGTATCAACACGCTGGTTTCCATGTCGTATAGTGTTTTAAGAATTGCTGCTTTCTTACAATCATCGTGGTTTAGGAGTGGTATAGATACAAATTGAATCATAAGATAATGATGAGGTAAGATAAGTAAAGGTAATAAATATGATTATATTTATTTAAAATTATTTTAATGGATTATTTTAAAGAAATTGTATATAGATTAGTGATTTTTAATAGGGAAGCCCTATATATGGCTGGTTTTTTTATATATTGATTAAATTATTTTAATGATGTTAGTTTAGTGATGTATATACTGATATGGTGAAATCATAAAGTATATTAATGTATATGACTCATTTTATTGGAACGCGTTGCGTTATATAGACATAAATTTGTGAGTGTCAAAAGTTGATATTTGTATTTATAATTATATTAATTGACTAGATATGATGAGTGAAGTGTCTCCTAGATTAGATTATACTTATTGAAAACACTAAAGAGTATCCAATTTTCTCATACTTGTTTATTCGATGGAGTTTTATGAATGATGATTGTATGAGTAGTATTTGGAGTACGATTTTTCATTAGTGTGTGACAGTGAGCGTAGCAATCAATTAAGATTATTATGCCTACTCTAATTATTAAGAGCACCTATTTGTGAGTGAGTCGCAGTTGTATACTTGTGTCATAGGGAAGATGGACAAAACCATTCAAACGAGTTTCACCTGTTTAGATGATATTATATGCCGGATGATTTGGTTTTGTGTGGGTGACAGTTCTGCGAAGACTACTGTGTTTTCGATACGTTAATGTGATCGTAGGAGATTATGCGAGGGTGGTGTGTAACTTTTTCTACAAGTATGTGAGCTGCGGTTTAAAACGTAAAATTCGTAGGATGAGAGAGTGATAAAGGTTATGGTGGTAAGTGAGGGACAATCCTCGATGTTAATAGATATATATATGATTTTAGATGTGAGCAGATGATAACATAATGTGAGTCTGGTAAGTATTAAATATTTGAATATATATGTTATGCGATGAAAAGGGAAACGTTGTAGGATGCAGATTGATATTAGGTAGGAAAGTTCTGATGTACTAAATTGAGGAGGTCAAGGTGGCTGTAGGAATTAAATCGTTTGCACTGTGGACGATAAGGGACTAAGTTCTACTGAAGTTGCCCAGGTCTTACGTAATGTAGAGGTATAGTTTATTACCTTTATTATAATGTATATAGATTTAGCTTCCACTTTTAGGAATAAGATTACTAGGATATTATTTATATTCTATATTATACATGTCAATATTGTATTGTTCCATGATATGGACTATTCTTAGGTGATCTATTAGTTATAGGTGTTAATAAGTAAATTTTGAAAATTGAGAGGAATGAACATATTGATAAGAGTTTGTGTTGAAAGAACAAGGTTTTATATATATATATAATTAGTGAATTCTTCTTCTTCGTTAGTTATAAACCAACCAATCTGGCAAAATAATGGTATTCTTTTGTTTTGTTCTAAGTCTTTGAGTGATCAAGTTGTTTCTGCTTGTTATTGCGTTTAGTCTCGATTGTGTAATCTATGTGGAGAGTATGCTTGTTAGTGCGTAATTCGATATGCGTGTGTCTATAAGTAGATACCATACAGTTAATAATCAGTATTGGATTACTCTCTCCTCTCTCTCAACTATAATATGGAGAAGAAATAGTTGTCCACATTTTATAGACCTAAAACAGAAAAAATGTATTTGTTTTCTTTGTTTGTTTGTTTCTACTCTTTTCTTTTCTTCTTTATCTTTTTCCAAAGCATTAACCTCTCATCTATTCCATTGTTCATCTTACTGCTCCATATGTTGAGAGTCCCTCTTGTCTTCTCTCCGTTCGAATGCTTCCTTCTCTTTGCTCTATTTTCCTTGACTCCTTTGGTGCTCTACGAGTCTCTCTTCTCTTTCTTTAACTTTACGGTTTATTCGTCTTCTGCCTCTCTCTCTTCTTTATTTATCTTTCTGTGCTAACTTTTGCTCTATCTAGTTTTCGAGTTTCCAGTCTCATGTCAATTGCTCATAAGCACTCTTCATCCTCTCATGATACTTGATATGTGCATAAATATGCTCACGTTATAATCATTACATTATTGCTTTTGTATTAATTCACGTATTTTATTTTCATTTAATTCTATATATACACCATTTCTTTATCCCGTTTCGTGGTTATATTACTACTTTATTATTTTATTATTCATTTACCCTAATACCCATTATATAGATATCATTTTTTGATGTTCGTATATATTAATATATATATATATAATTATCATTATATTATATATTATATATATATATATATATATATATTAATATATATATATATATATAATATATATAGTATATATATATATAATAATATATATATATTATTTAAATTAATTAATATATTAATTTAATATATATAAACCTATATTAATATAAAAATTAATATATATATATTATATTATTATAGATTAATAATATTATATATATTATATTAATTATATATTTAAATATATATATTTATTATAATATATATAATTATATAATAAATATAATTATAATATTAATATTATATATATATTATAATATTAATATATTTATATTAATATATATATATAGTATATATATATAATTAATTAATAATATATATTATATATATATATATAGTATATATATATGTAATAATATAATATATTAATATATTATATATATATATATATATTACGATATATAAGATTGGCAATTCAACATATTATTTTAGGATATTAGTATTATATTATAGTAGAAAGAGATCACTTGACAGAAATGTTATTAGAAGTAGATATAAAAAATAAATACAATTGAGAGACTACAATTACAATTTATCTAAACATCACATAGCAACATAGCCAATCACATTCCTCAGAATCCCTTTCACAGTAGAGTGAGAGTTAATAATAAACTATTATGTTACCTTTAAATTATATATATTATATATTATTATATATATATTATATAAAATTTAATTAGTATATTATATATATATATTAATTATATATATACTATAATATATATATTATATAATATATATATATATTATATCATATATTAATATTATATATAATATATATATTATTATTAATATTAATATATATATTATATATAGTAGAATCTAAGGTTTAATAAATTATTCGTTCAATCCAAAATTTGGTTATAATATCTACAAGACCAAGTTTTCAATAGAACATCAGGTACAACCCATTATCTCGAGTAAGTATGGATACAACGCTTTATTGCAATACGTCGCTCGAGTGCGCCTCGGAGTAATCTATAATCCGGTAAGTGTAAATAATCAACTCAAGTAGATTATTTAATCTTTAGTATTATATATATATATTATAATATAATATTATTATACTTATATATATAATATATTATAATATATATAATATATATATAATAATATATATTATATTTATAATAATATTATATATATATAATATTATATCATATAATATATATATATTAGGTATATTATATATATATATATATATATATATAATATAATAATATATATATATATATTATATATATATATAATTAATATAATATATATATATTTAATATATATATATATTATTATATTTATAAATATGTAAATATTATATATTTATATATAATATATTATTAATACTATATATATTTAATATATGCAATATATATATTATATATATATATAATATATTATATTATATTATATTTATATATATATTATATATATATATATTTATTAATATATATATTATATATGATATATATATTATATAATATATATATTATTATATTATATTAATATTAAATATATTATTATAATATAATATATATATTAAATATAATATTTAATATATATTTATAATATAATGTATGTAACTGTGGTTCATTATAAAATCATCCATGTTATTATATGCTACGCAGTATACATACTAATTATAATATAATGTTCTTTTTTGGAAGTTTGAGTTGACTACGCAGTGAAGATGTTTTCATACGTTTGATATCGATACTTACTACATGTGCATTCTTCGATACTATATGTATATTTATAATGAGACCTTTTTCATACAATCTCAACTTATGATAATACTTATATTTAATATCACATAGTTTGTTAGTTATTCTTAATAATATACACTCATATATAATATATATATATATATAATTATAATATATATATATATATATTATATATATATATTATAATATATTTCGACTCCCAAAATAATTCTTGTGAGTGATATAGCAATAAAAGTTAAGTGACTCTTGTTAAAAAAAATAAAGTAGCATCTCACATCATTACTTAGTATTTCTTATTATGTCTTTGAAGTTTTTATTTTAATACTAGTCTAGTAAAAGAATACCTGCACAATACTTTTTTAAATACACGCTAGTGCCTAAAAAACTCACCTCTATAAAGAAAATAAATAAATAAATAAATAAGAAAGTATCAAAGTTGGATACAGACATAGTATTATAATAAACTTAATTTTAATTTTAATTTTAGTATAATAAAAATAGTATTATATTAATAATATATATAATGACACTATTTTATTAAAAAATTTTCTCCATAACTAAATATAAAATATAGTTATAATATGATTAAATAATTAGATGTCATTATCTTGATAGATACTCAGATATAAATACATGAATCTTTCAATAATCATAAAAAGTTTAAATATCGATAATTTCTAAAAATGAATAACACTATCAAGACCTTTAAAAAATATAATAAAAAAATGAAAAGCATAAAAGATCTTTATTAAAAACAAATGTTATATAATACAAATATAATTTTATTACTATATATACATATATATATATAATGAAATTGGAAGCCAATAGGTATAGATTCTTCTTACCTACATTAGTTTCTTTAAATGTTTTAATAAGTTGAATAATTATTTTTTTGCAAGAACCCTTTTGATAAGAGCTTAATAATAGGATGTTAATTTATAATCATAATTAAAATTTCCAAATCAAGCCTATAAGTAGAGTTATATGTATTTTAATATTTAATTTAATATAATAATACATAAAAGTTGAGAGTCTAGAAGTAAGGTTGCTAAAAAAATAATAGTGGAACCAGAATCGAATTTGACGTTAACCGTGTCATTCTTGAGACGGAGCGCAAAGGATTATTTATTTCATGTGTGCAATCTGTTTTAATATATTCTAATACATTAATATAAACATAATGAAAATATTTATTGAAGCATAAATAGATTAGGTCCAATATAAATAGAAGTGATAATTTAAATATAATATTTTATCTTATATTTTAATACATTAATTGAAAATCATTAAAATACATTATATCACTTCACCAAATTAATTCTCTATGAAATTGCGAGCAATTATTTACTTATATGTAATTAGTTATTATTATAGATTTTAATAATATTTATTATTATTCTTTTTTATTTATTATATTATATATTATAATTTTTAATTCGAGGTGATGAAAGTAACAATTAAAAGCTATATATATATAATGATTAATTATTTTGAGTAAGCTATATTAAAATTTAGTGTGACCTTTTATAACCTCCTATAAGACCTCATGGGAGAGAATATATAATGTGTTCGATAAAACATAAATCAGTGCACAGGATAAATATTCACTCAAAAAAAAATTTCATTAAAGAATTTAGATACAAATGGAAAGGATGTAAGTAGTTCGATTCAAAAACACAAAAATACTAACGTATGTTAAAATTTCATATATTACATTATAAATTTCCTATGCATTATAAGAATAGACTGCCATTTTTAGCATTCAATTTTGATGTCGCTTTCATAACTTTTAAAATATCTTTCAACACTCGGTTACTAAATTCGTTGAGAGATGGGAGTTTGTTCTATTTGCCAAAGATATAATATTAATGTTTTTCGTTATTAAAAGAAAACTCTATTAATTTAATAAAATTCGAAATAATGAATAATAAATTCTATTATAAATAAAAATATTTAAAGGAAAATAAATAAAAAAATTACCATAATTATTTTTATCGAACTCCACTAATAATTTTAATACAATATTTTTAAAGTAATTTATTTAATGGCTGTAATCAATTTTATTAAGTCAATTAGAAAATTATATATTATGTGTTTTGAGGTTAGACATTTTGTAATTTAAAAGATGATGCAGACTTAAATAAAGGTGGAAATAAGACTCACCATTAATTTTAATAACATACTCTATCAGTATATAAATATTATTTAGCATAACTACATAAAGAGTAGGCACACTTTTTAAAATCAATTCCTTAGAATCAGATATTAATAAAATATTGGATGATATATATATGAATGAATATTAATTATTGGTGGTTAGTGATGAAATGGACTTAAGATAATTATTTATTGCAGTGACAAAGGTAGATTAGATAGGTAGATATATATAGGGTACAATTTTATAAATTACGGATTGCATTAAAATCATTTAATACCATTAAATATTCGTTAAAAAAGTATATAAAGAGATAAATAAATAATATTAAAAAAGAAGAATAATAGTGATATCATAAACGATTTATTAATTAAAGTTAAGATTTAAATAATTTAAAATCTTAATGAGAAAGTAATAATAATATTTCTCATAATTTATTTTATTACATATATCATTATAATATGAACAAATATAACACCTTTTTTATATTTGCCAGTGAATAAAAGAAAATTTTAATTGCATCTAACGCAATTTTGTATGACCTTCCTAACTAGAAACCTAATGAAGCAGAGTTCGAGGCGCAGTGAAAAGATATGTAATGTTTTTATTATATAGGCTTGCATACGTGTAATTTGAAAGTACAGATGAAAGGGCAGATTATTTTTTTTGGGCCCGACTAACACATTCCGGTATTTTTCTCGTGGGAATTACAACTCTACTCTAATATCGGATCGTTTTTCATATTTTAACTGGATTAAGGAAACATGACTACTTTTTATGGAGTGGTTGACTGAAGTCTTTCCTCAGTACTGAGGATAATAATTAATACTGGTGATATAAATCTGAGGTTGCGTTCACTGGTACATGATAATAGTAAGCTACCAATTTATGGAAGCAAACTTTTAAGTATCATATCGTTTCTAGTTCACTAGAGTAAGCTTCTAAGATAAGCCTAGTTTCTTAAGGACAACTATATATTTGCTTGCACTGAATAGATGTGTTCTTCACATAACTTAATAGTTTGGTTTTCTAATATAATCCTTAAATATAACGTAGTGATTACTCTATTTATTAATTTATAATTATGTTAAAATAGAAAAGCTAAATAAATAGATAAGTAACTATGGATTAAAATAAATGTGTTTATATAATTTAGAAATGCTTACTAGAGTGCTTGAGGGATTAAATTATTAGTGAGCATTTAAATCAATATCTTGTCTCTCGTATTTATTAAGAGCTAGTAAAATTCAAACAATGTTTTAAATTTTAGCACTAGTTATATATCAATTAAATACTTATCCATAACATTAAGTGTTAATATTGAGACGTACTAATCTGAATTACGAGAAGTATAAAAAAACCTAAAAAAAATGCTCATAGTACAACTCAAACAACATCAATTTAAGTATGATTAGTTCGTATATATATTTTAAATAAAGAAATTTCTTGAGGTGTGGCTGTTCGTTGATAAACTCGGATAGTTTACTTGTGTCTTACAAAGAGGAGCTAATATAGAGTTGTAAGATTATATTATTTATTTTCTGATTGTACACATTGGTTGTTAATATGTTCTATTATTAATCATCATCTCGTGAAGATTTAAGATGTTTGTTGTAAGTATACAACAGAAAATGAGGAGTACAACTATATATCTCAGGGAGATTGTTTAAATTAAAGTTTAAGGAAAAATTCGAATATTTCTCAAACATTTTTTGTGGGAACCCAGAATACAGGGGGTGAAATTAATAACATGTTTAGTTTGAATGATATTGAGAAGTGTAAAACTAGAAATTGGGATATTGGAAGATTCGATTCATATATGTGTCGAATAAAAATATTGAAATTAGTATCTTCCATTATCATATTATTTAATAAAAACTTTTTGTTTATTTTAAGTTTTTAAAAACAAAGCAAGATAAATGCTGATATTAACAAAGGCTTTTACATGGAAGCTGACATTGGGTAGAAAACACATAAAATGCTTATAATGATCCGATTAGAAGGAAAATGTAAAAAGAGCAAGCCCGTGCGTATATTTTAGGTAGATTTTTAGAGATTTATTTTTACATGTGGTATAAATAACGATGTAATAAAGGCCCGGCTATGTGCGTGCACTTTTAAAAATAAGAAATCGAAGGAAGATTAAAGAAGATAATGACAAAGTTGAAACTGTCTTAACGTTACTTATTTTTTTATTTAACGAGATCTAATTAAAGATATAACCATACGGATTGGTAGTTTGACGATGTAACGATGTCGCTGAAAGAGAGAATTTATTTTTTATTGAAAAAGATAATGGATATGTCGACTAGGGGTTAGAACAACGTTTTAATAATAAAAAGAAAGTATTATTTAATAGTTATAAATGAAGCGTTAGTCACCTGGATGCACCGAGTTTGTGAAAGGTAGAATAGTAGAAGCTATACACGTCTACGTATGTTGTTTAGTATTGTGGAGTATGGATATTATGAATGGATTTGTGTTAAATTAGACTCATGATATGTATGATTAAATACGAATGCGAGTTAGTTACGTGAGATTAAAATTTGTTGGTTTGTATGGAGTAGGAAAATGTTGTAATTTGAAAGAGCAGAACAGATTGGAATAGTGATAAGTTTATTTAATGTAAGAGTTGTTTTGTATTTATAATTTCTTTAAGTAGTATGATTAAATCATGTTTCTTTAGTAGTAGTAGATCTATTTTGAGTAATTTAATTACTCATGATAAAATTATGGATTGTATGGAATAATGTTACGTCTTAATATCTTGTGAAGTACTACTTTTTTATACTATAATTCTTAAGAGGGGAAGTTACCTGTTGTTGAGAGAAATGTAGAATAGTCTATATTTGATTTGATTTAGAATTATAGTCTATGTTGGAATGAAATATTTGAATTGACTGAGCATGTAGGGTTGGAAAGTTTTATTTGAATCTAGACTCTATTGAAATAATATAGTGAAATATATATAGTTTATTAAGAATTCAGAATGCGAATTAATGCTAATCGTTAGTGGTATTACTGGTTTTTATATGTATCGAGGAGGAGCGTGAATGTAATGCTGGTGAAATAAGTTTAGAAGAACCATAAAACTGAGAAGATGATAGATTACTATGATACAAGTTAGGTTGTTGTCGTGTAAAATAGAGGTCTAAATTGATACACTAACTAGTCTTTTGTAAAAAAAAAAAAAAAATTTTTTTTATCATCTCAAGTGTTGTCGTATGTTCATATTTGAATAATAAATTGATGCAATGAATTCTCTCTTATTTTTAAATGTGTATGTTTTAATATTGTGAGATATTTATATAGAAACGATCTCATATATAGAGAAATTATAGCTTAGAGTGGAGGGATCACTATATTTATTATCTATTATTATTATTATGTATTCAGAAAGAAAATTACTATGGTATTTAGGGTATGTGATTTTTTTGCCACAGAAATAATGCATCTATTATTGAATAGTGGTCCCCGAGATTTTATATATTATTAGTTACTGTTAATCAGACTATTTTTTAACGGTGATGGCATTTATATTTATATGAGTGCAATAAGAAAAGATGTGATGTTGATATATTGGATTCCCTATATTGAAAATTAATTATTTTCAAAGGTGAGTGATGATTGGTAATTGGAAAAGCTTTCTCAAATTTAGTATTGCGGTCAACTCAGTTTATTATTAATTATGGAACATATTATTTTTTATTAACGATAATCTTGCATTTTTCATTTAGTTATTGAATGGCCTTTAACATTTCTCATTTTATATATGCTCTATACTGGAGGAAAATAATTCAAGAGCAGGCTTGTGAAGAGTAAGAAAAGTTTCGCCGTTTTATGGTGGATTCAATTAGGTTAAGAAAAATTTTGTCTCTGGATCTGAACATATTCTCTAATAAAAGTTTGATTATATTATATAATTTTTATATTAATTTATTTAACCATTCTACTCTTAAAATGATATTGTTCTCCTATGGCATATCATGTGCATTTTATTCAACACTCTATATAGAACTTTTTCTATTATCAATGTCAATGCTCGTTCATCTTATTATTATAGTGTTGCCTACCAGATTGTGTAGAGATTGAGATTGTTATTCCCACTTATTAATATAGTTATCTTCAATTTACTTAGTATTTATTCCTGAGAATTGCATGACTTACTTTTTCAACATAAATCACCTTACGACTCTTAATTTTAATTTGAAAATTTTGCTTATTATTATTATTATTTACATATTTTTACAGAACATATTCATTATAACTGGCCTGGTTTTTCTCTCTTTTAAAAGATCTTTATTCTTTTACACTCCTTTTTGAAAATATCTATTGCGATTTTAAATATGAAGTGATTTTAATTATTACGATATCTCCTACCGAATTCATTTATATCTAGTATGCTCTCATCAGATTAGAAAATTGATGTGAGGAAGTAGAGATTTTGGAGTTTATTATTTATTAATTATTCATTATATATTATTATTATTAAGTTATAGTAGAACATATTAATTAATTTTGTCAAATTCAGAAGTTCTTTTAACCCCAATTGAATTATTAATTTTATTATTATATAGAAATTAATAGTTTTCATTATTATTATTATTGTAGCGCATTGGCATTAGAAGCTACTCTTGACAAAATGTGACAGCTTGTCGAGATCATAGCGGATCAATTCGAGTCCCACTGGAATTACGTGAGTATGCGTGTAAGTGTGGGGGTGCCTGATTTCATGAGTAAAGGAGAAGGTCTTCAGTTACTGACAAGATCTTCTCTATTAGCGAAATGAAGAAAGATTTGTTGGGCCCCCTGTCTGTTTATCTTAGAAGGAATTTTACCACGCGAGCGAGATTGTTGTGAGAGTTCCAATAAGGAGAAAACAGTGAAAATCCCTACTCTCTGGTCAAATGTTGCGATTTTTCCGTGATAACAGTTGTTTGCGAGTTTCAAAAGTTGATAGGAAAAGCGGAGGGAGTGCGATATCCCATATGTGTACGGTTTCGAACGATCGCTTCCTGAGCTTTCAAAAAATCTTGTCGCAAGTAATTTGCAACGTTGTCTATCAGAGCAAGTATTTAATTTTGTCATTTGTGTTGACCGGAAAAGCACATTACCAGGTAAATGTTGAGAAGTAGGTAATATCGCTTCATTAAAATTGATAAAAGATTCAGAAAAATTAACAGAATGAGGGTGAGTGCCCTGCGATACATTTTGCTCACTGAGATAGGAGGCTTTTAAAGATTGAAAATCATGCTGAGTGAAAGGAGTCAATTTGGGAGAGAGATTATACATTTATAAATGTAAAATATTCAAAAAAAAACTGTTGCTCCAAAGGTAAAACAGCTATTAAAACAAGAGTAGAAATAAGTAAATCCGCGTAGTGAGCAGAAATTAAGCTCTAGAAAGTATACACCTATATAAATTGTTATGCAATTCATTTCCAATAAATTTAGAGTACCTTTCGACATCTTTTCTAGTGTGTGTTAAAGCTCTTCTTCTACTTATACCATTAGTCCTCTTAACTATATCGCTCTGTCTGTAAACATTGAAAGTGTGGCTTTCAACTTCATTCCTATGCTTTATATCTACAAGCGTCTCAATATTTGCCATATGTCCCACTGGATCCTCTGGCATATCTAATGTCACCTCCTTGCTGCTTTTCACCTCAGCGTCTGCTCTGACCTGTCGATCATACGCTAAGCTCATTCTATTACTGGGCAAGTGCTCTATAGCCGCGAGAGCCATCTGCTTTCCAAAAGTGTTTGCAGAGCTGCCAACACTACTATCTGCGCTTTCAAAATATACCTGTCTCAATAAGTACTGTATCTTCTAATACTGCTAAATCGTGTGGCATATTAGTATAAAAACAAAGAGAACTGATACTACTCCTACCTTCCAATTTAATATCATCTGCAAACTCCATCTCTATAGTTACGTGTGCTTTATCCTCAACACCAACTTCACCATTGATACTTTTTCCAATTTCGTCTGTGCTATCTCTCCAATGCCAAATTATTGGATCTGCTGCATATTCACCTCGCTCTTGGAGTTGAGATCTGCCACACCGCTGTCTACCTCGGAATTGCTGTGCCTTGCGAATCTGGTTCATAATCATCATTAATCTGGAAATTTTTAATAAAATTTTGGAAAGAAAAAGGAGTTTCGGTAAGTGAAAGATTCATATTGCACTTTCCCAATTGGGAATGTGGAATATGATCTTGTAAATGATCAATACCCTGCGACATGTCTACTGTTTACATCATCGTGTGTAAATTTTGCCTCCTCAGGAAATTGTGATTCATCTAAGAAGTGGAAATTTTGGTTTCCCAAAGGCATATTGAAACTGTGTCATATCTACCTTTCATCACAACCGACTCGCCGTCAATTAAAACCCTACTCTAAAACAAGATGTGTTATTAGCGATAATAAATTTTATCATTTTGACTAGTAAGGCGTGCATGAGTTATTAGTGAAAATCCAAAATCATTATTATTAGTTAAAAGTTCATCAGGACCACCAAATAACATTCACGAAGAAGATTGCTGTTGGAATCAAAATGTGTTGAGAGAATGTTTATTTTCGCGACAAATTTCTCATTATTACAAAAAGTTATGTGAATTTAAAATTGCTTATTTTTTTTTCCTTTTAATAAGTTGTGAATTAATTTTATTATTATTTACATACTAACGACCATGAAGAGGACGGTTGCAGAGTCGATTTCATTCATAGCTGTTTGAGAAGTCCTGAGAGTTGCTTCAGCAAAGAACATTAAATAATCCATCAAAGACGTAGGAAACATTGTCTAAAACCCTTACATTGTAAGGTCGTTAACATAACAAAAGTTTCATGATCCTATATATCTATTCAAATTTTTCTTAAATCCCAATTATGCGAGGCATCTATTTCATTTATATTTTATAATAATACTTAACTTTCACAATTGAGTGAATGGTGATTGCTCTGCTATTATCATCATGTTTGATATTGGCTAGCAAATTTCTGGAATTGAAGCATTGAAATTAGTGCAGAGCCTGCGATTTTCAGTTGATATGTAATATTAGGTTTTGTCTCCTTTATCTATAAATATTATTCTCATTCATTATCTATTATTTTTA
>JABUQX010030774.1:5000-17500 GCA_015478945.1 Trachelipus rathkii
TTATTATTATTATTATTATTATTATTATTATTATTAAATGGTGGACTATAAACTAATTTAACAAAATTATATTTTATTTTTTAAAAATTATAATTACTATTAATTTAATTGTTTTATAATTTGACTCTATTAAATTTTTATTGAACGATTTTCATTATACATCAAGAACATCATCTATCATCACCGGTTCAAATCATCTACTCCAAAATCATCATCAATAACAGAGTGTCATCACATACCATTCAATCATCATCAATCATCAATCATCATCATCATCAACTTATGATTATGATTATGATATATGATTATGATTATGATTATGGTTATTATATGATTATGATTATATTTATTTTATTATTAATTATATTTATTTATTATTATTATATTATTATTTATTTATTATTATTAGGTTATTATTATTATTATTATTATTATTATTATTATTATTATGATCATCATCATCAGCCAAATTCAACAGCATCTCATCATCATCATCATCATCATCATCATCATCCATCATCAAATCATCATCAATCATCATCAATCAATCAATCATTTTTATTTTTATTTTTATTTTTTAATATTTTTATTTTTATTTTTATTTGATTTTTATTAATTTTATTTTTATTTTTATTTTTATTCATTTATCTTTTATTTTATTAATTATTATTATTCATTGAGTTATTATTATTACCTATATAATATTAAATTTATTTATTATTTTTCAATTAGTTAATTATTATTAATTATTTTATTATTACTCTATTATTATTAATTATTATTTATTATTATTAGTTATTTATTATCTCAATTTATTATTATTATTATTATCAATTATTATCATTATTCATCATTAATTACTTATATTATATTAGTATTATCCAATTATTTTCATTATTTTTATTGAGACCGCTCGTAACTTTCTATAATTTAGAGCGAGAACACTCCTCGCATCACTGAGGAGACGGCTCCTGCTATCACGTCTTCTCATCTTCCATTAGGTATCACCGGCCGGCCATTCCGCCATTAACCATTACAACAAACATATAATATAATCAAATCAAGTAATCATTGATCTAAAAGTATTAACTAATTTAGTAACAAGTTCTTGGCATACCATATACAAAAAATCTGGTGTTCATTCATCCGGTCCCCCCACTATCAAAATCGGATGTCCCATGAAATATTATCATGTAAAAAACTGTTATGAAACGTTTGCAAGACTCAAGCTGATTATTAGAAGTTGTAAACGCCCCACCTCCCTACAAGAAAAAAAAAAAAATAAAACTACCTTTTATTTTCTTTTTAGTTTTTTTTTAATATTCAAACTTTTTCCTATACTTTTATTTAAACTTTTACTTCAAAATTTTTAAAAAGTTTTTGAAAATTTTTGTAATGCGTTATTAAATAAGAAACATCAGTTAAGAAATGATAATTGGAATAAAATACAATAATCACATATATTAATAATAATACTCCAATAATAATAAATAATAATAAATATAATAATATTATCATAAAAAATAATAATAATAAATTAATAATAATATAAATATAATAAGTACAGTAATGACATAATAATTAACAACCCTAACTGGCTACTAACTCTAATCTGATTTATACATAGATGTAAGAAAAACCTCAACTAGGTGACGAATAAATAATAACAACAACAACAACAAACCAAAACAACAACCACAACAACAACAACATACCGGTTAAAATCAATAAATTATAAATATATATAATAACAATAATAATAATAATAATAATAATAATAATAAATCATAATAATAATATAATAATAATTAATATATAATATAATAATAATAATAATAATAATATAAAATTCATGATAATAATAATAATAATATATAATAATAATAGAATAAATATAATAATTTAATAGTAATAATATGAAAATATAATAAATAATGAATATATAATAATAATAATTAAGTTAAAATAAAATAATAAATCAGGTTAGAAATATATAATAATTAATAATAACAATAACAATAACAATATACAATTCAATAACAATACAATAACAATAATAATAAAATAAAATAATAATAATAATAAAATAATAATATAATAATACAAAAGTGAAAGATCATTATTAATTACATACAATAACAATATAATAATCAAATATAATAAATAGATTAGTGAAATAATTTTTATTAGATCGTAATACGAACAATAATATAATAATTCAATTCAAATTTTTTATTTCAAGTAAAATTTTATAGGGAATTTCCAATTTCATCATTTAATAACACAAAGATCACAAAGCAGGATGGTTTTAATCATTTTATAAATAGTCCAATATTTTAACACACTTTCCAATATACCAATGTAAGTTTTTATAAATAACAGAACCATAATTTCCTCTAGTATTCCCTGATAACCATGGTTGCTCGACTTAAAATGTTCAAAACTAAATTGCAACAGTAGTGTCGTGTCCTTTGAGATCCGATAAAGCGGAATTCATGGTTGTTCACCAGCCATAGTATTACAAATAATACTAAAAATACTGGCCATAACTAATAATAATATAATGCAATAATACATAATAATACATAATAAATACAATATACTATAAGGGAAAATCATCCAATAATATAATAATAATAAAGATCTAAGGTTACGTAATAACTCAATCAAATAATAATAATAATAACAATAATCATAATATATATAATAAAAATAATAACAATAACAATAAAGCAATAACTATTATAATAATAATAATAATAATAATAACAATAATAATCTATAAATTTTCCCAATAATAATTCAATAATACCCTATAATAATGAAATAATAATATATATATAGATTAATAATACAATTTAAAAAAATTATTAGCTATCATTTGTTGAATTTCCTCAACATAAAGTTGAAATAATAGTTATAGTTGATAGGACTTTCGCGTTTCTGCATTACCGAAATTATATATTCATTACTTTATTATTGGTTACACAAAGGATCATAATTAATGCTTGTTCTTTATTCTTACTTTAAAAGAATTAGTTAACTTTAAATATTTTTATTAATAGAAAGACCCGAAATGGGGATGGGGTTGGAGAGGGTGGATTCCTGAAAACAATTCTATGGGGTTGGCCTTATCAATTCATATTGTGACGTTTTCTGAGCGAGTGCGATGATTCCCTCTTTGAGATTTAGTTAGAAAGCTATTTTGCTTTGCCTAGTGCAGCGTTTCTCTTCATCTCTTTTCAAGGTCTCCTGCAGCAGTAAACACGACCCCCGGGCAAAAAGACAAAAACTGACATCAATTACATAACCCCGCGACCCAATCAACAAATAATTACCCCATATATATAATATATGTATAATAATTATTAGAGATTATATATATATTATTATATTATATATATATATTATAAAATTATATATATATTTTATAATACTATATATAATAATATATATAATATTTATATTATATAATACCTACTATAATAAAAACTATATTTTTTGATTAAATTTAAATAAATTAAAACCATTTCTTAATAAATTCCAAGATTTTCGATGCATAAAGTATATAATTTTTATTTTATTATAGCCATCTAAGACTTCTTATTATTACTATCATCTATTCTTAATTATTTGATGATAATACTATGCTTATTTTTTTGTGACCGGCCAGCTTACCCGCGACCTCAGAGCGGATAATAAAGGAATTGTTAGAACACGACGCCTATTTGGAAACTACGGCGCACCGTTAGAACAGTCGCGCTCGCGGTGCGGGCCCCTTGGGGCTCGCGTGACACAGCTGTTACCACCCCACGGTCTGAGACGCTGGTCTAGTGGTAATGGAATTTGCATCTATCAAATTGATTTCTCTCGAGCGTGTCTTGTTCTGTACACTAGAGGTATCAATAATAGTTTAGTTAAAAATGTTTCATTGTCGCAAGTTCAACTAGGGTCGCAGGTTCATTTATGACCTTAAAGAAATGAATATTTACTGTAATGGTGTAGGTATCATAAAGTTTTATTATAGCTAATTTTTTTGTTGAAAAGAGGGGTTGTATGTTCATAGTAATTTCGAGACTATGATAGTACACTAATTATCTTTTATTGCATAGTTACTAGAGGTTGTAGCAAGTAGTCAGTTGCTAAACCCCATAATGACAGATAATCGAGTAGGCGAGGATAGCCAAGACTGTAGAAAGGACTTTTTTATGATATATTTCGGAACAAAATTTCTAATATTAAGGAACTCACAGTAGGCATAGGATAGTTTGCTTACAAGACCATTGATGTGTTCTTCATAAGATAGCCTGTCATCGAAGACAACACCTAGTAATTTTGCAAACGTTGACCGATTTATGATTACATTTTTTGCTCTAACATCAAGCTGTAGGGGGTTCTTTTGATATGTTATTACTAGGTTATGTGTTTTATGTAAGTACAGTGAGAGTCTGTTCGTTTCTATCCATGTTATATTCTTCTGTTCATTGTATATTATGCAGTTTAGTGCATCAATATATTGGTCCGATATTAAGGTTGCGGTGTCGTCTGCATATTGTGAGCGTTTGGAATTCTGACAGTTGTGAAAGTCATCTGTATATACATATACTGAAAAATAACTGCCAAAATATAGAACCTTGAGGAGCCCCGTGGAAAATTGAATCTTGGGAGAATGATGATGTGATTTCTAAATGAACGAATTGTGATCGATCGGGCAAGTATGACTGAAACCATCTTAGTGAGTCATAAGTAACATCACGTGTTTCCAATTTGCTTTAGGAGTAGATCTTGTGGAACCACACGGAATCTTTTCAAGAATTCTAATAGTACTGTACACATGTCTGTTTTTCATGTTAGTTTTTGTCTAACAATATTTTCAGTAAGGAAGACAATTAATAATATAATAATTATAATGTAATAATAATAATAACTAAATCAAGTAAAGATTATATAAATAATAATCAAATAATAATAAGTGATGATAATTGAATAATATTAATAATAATAATAATACTCAAAAATAATAATCTCAAAAAATTAAAGAAATAACTAATAAACTAATAATCAAATTATAATAAATAATAATTAAATAATTTTTGCACTATTGAAAAGTTTGAACATATTTTCTGAGAAAGTTTTGCGCTCTTCTCCGCTCTTGAGTATTCAACCGAATGTTTCTATAACCACTCTCATGCAGATCCAGTATTTATATATATCATGTATCTATTAATATCTAATCCTTGTTTAGAGAGACAACTATCATCTATATATATATATATAATTATATTATACATATATATATATTAATTATATAATATATATTATATATATATAGATAATATATGGATAACATTATAATAGGTTTATTATATATAAGTATATATATTACTTACTTTATATATTAATAATATCTTAAAGTTATTGAATACCATAATTCATAATAATTAATATAATATATATATATATACTACTATATATATCTTATCTATAGTATATATATATTATACTACTGGTGTATTAATATATATATTTATGGAAATACTATTACTTATATATATATATACTATAATCATTCCTATATACTATATATATATTATATATATATGAGAGATTGACTAAGAGTATAAAAAAGTTATTAAGTAATTATTTTTAAAATTTAATAGTTTATAATAATAATAAGATATATATATATAGGATAGAAGTAAATTAAGTTAAAATCATATATTAAATAAATCTATATATAGTATACTACTTTATATAAACGAATAAGTATAATATATCTATATAATATATATAGATTTTTTTGATCATTAGTACTGTGGTTATTGGTGCTCGCGTCCAATAAGACTGATTTAGCCTTTGCCGGATCTTAACTTCATTTTGGTATCTTCCGCGTTGTGATTCGATTTCTTGAAATTGTTTCGGAAATTGGTAACCATGTATTGTTTGAGTATAAGGCTGTGTTTGGATAGCTGGCGACGAAAGTCATAAGGTTTTTGGGTGAAGCCGGTCCCCGGAGTCCTATTGCCTCTGAAGAATTTTTTGTCTGGAGTGAGAAAGCTGGATACCCGGTTATATATACTATATTGGCAACGCAAAAGTATGAAGCTTATTTTCCGCTTGTAGTATCTCGGGGGACTAATCCATGATATCTTAACCATAGTAGAGCGGAGGAATGAGACGTTTTCGGTGGATCACCGCCTAATTGGGTCACTGGATAGCCGCGTTCCGGCTCACGCGGTATAGTAGAATAAATAATAATAATGTGACTATGAGCTTAGTTTTCTTGACCTCGTCCTTGTGACCAAGTGTGTAAGGCGTTTTTCATGTTTAGTAATCAATTGCCACGGACGGCGTGCATATTGTTACAGCATCTTTTTTTAAAATATAATATACGGGCAATGTGTTAACATCAGGATCACTATGCCTAGGTAAACCCAGATTATCCGGCTATGTTAGTCGCAATGACCTTATGTTTTACCGGCGTGGTCGGTACACTTCAGACTAACCTATCAGTTCTCAATAGATGTAGGCGTGGTGTATACCTTTCGCAGTCGGCTCACAGTTTTCTAATTGGCCACCAAATATCGTGGACGACTTTCTATTGGGATTGGTTATGTAGCGTTTTCATGGCGGATTATATATGGAGAAATGTTCTTTTAATAAACTTGTAAATATATTTTGATGCTAAAAATTTAATATGTAACGAAGTTTATGTAGTTACAACTTATGTTATAAATGCTTTAAAATAAAACTTGTTTTCTTTTCCCCTCTTTTATCCAAAGAACTTATTTAATTAATAAAAACTAAAGAGAGAAAACTTGAATAATAGATCAATAGATCACGGGTGGGTAGGTAGGATAGAGTGGGTGGTTTGATTTACTGATTACTGCTTCAAATAATGTAAAAATGGAAATTTTTTAAATTTATAATAAAAAGAGAATAAATTTTTTAGTAAAAAACAAAATGTTCTAAGCAAATAAACAAATAAAATAAATTTTTTATAGTAAAAATAATGTTTAAAGAACAACAAAAGAATAAATAAAAGCTTTTGGATATGTTTTATATAACAAATATGACTTTGAATCAATAGATCAATAATCAATAGATCAGGATCACGATGGGTAGGTGGTTTGATTTACATATTTACTGCTTTACTGATTTTACTGATTTTACTGCTTTAGGGTATGTAAAACATAACAATTTTAAGAAAAAAAATATGACCTTGAATTCAATTTTAGGTGGGAGGAGGGGTGAAGGATAGGAAAGGTTGGTCTTGGAAGGCAGTTTGATTTACTGCCTTCGTGCGGATTTAGTGGAATGAGGTCGAAAAAGTTCGTCGACTGACTGATTTACTGATTTACTGCTTTAGGGTATGTAAAATAACAAATTTTTTACAGTTATAACAAAAAAATATGAAAGTTTTGTTTTGTTATACAAATTGACATGAAATCAATAGATCAATAGATCAAAAATAGATCAATATTCATGGAAGGCGTAGGAGGGTATGAGGCAGTTTTGATTTTACTGATTTACTGATTTACTGCTTAGGGTATGTAAAATACTACAATTTACAAGTTATAAACTAATTAAAAGATTTTTTTTTTTTTTTTTTTTTTTTTTTTTTTTTTTTTTTTTTTTTTTTTTTTTTTTTTTTTTTTTTTTTTTTTTCTGCATCGAGTGATACATTCAGAAAGTGTATACCAAGTTTTCGTCGGTTCTATGTTTAATATTCTCAGGTTTGGGGGCTGGAAGACCGCCCCTTTGGGGTGTCAACCGGTTTTATTTAACTCCATAATATGATGTGGTACCTGATATGAAGGGCGTATACAAGTTTCAACCCTTCCTATTTCGGCAATATCTCAGTTTTGGGGGTTAGGCACCCCCTTGTTGGTGTGTACGATTATTTAACTCCATATATTGATGTGGGTACCTTATATGAAGGGTGTATACCAAGTTTCGTCGTTCTATGTCATATTTCAGGTTGGGGGCTGGAGACCCTTTTTGGTGGGTACGGCTATTTAACTCCATATATGATGTGGGTTTATATGAGGATGTATATGCCAAGTTTCGGTCGTTCTATGTCAATATCATCAGGTTTTGGGGCTGGAGACTCCCTCCTTTGTATTTCGGTTTTTAACTTGCCATATATGATTGGGTACCTCTTAATATGAAGGGTATATACACGTTCAGCCTCTACGACAATATCTCAGGTTTGGGGGGGGCTGGACCCCCCCCTTTTTGGGTGCATGGCCACGCGTAACTCGTCTACGGAGAGGTTACGTCACCCCCTTTGGGGGTGTCAAGTTTGAGAGAGATACATGTAGCAAACTCTATCCGTTACTAAGTGAGGTTGGTCGGTGCGCGTACGGTGCGGGGCGGTGCGGGGCGCTGCGGGGCCACAACCGATGGCGTGGGAAATATACTACGTCAATTAAAAAAAATTATATTCGGTAATTAAACTTTTTTTATTTATTTATTTAGTTAAATTTATAAATTAATTAATTAATTAATTAAATAATTAATTGATGTATTTAGTAATCTTTAATAATTAATTTTATTATCTATAAAGGTCCGGTTTTACTTCCGGTTTTACTTCCGGTTTCGGGCAGTCGATCGTTTACTTCCGGTTTCTTAAATTTACTTAATACTATATATATTCTATATATTATATATATATATAATATAATATATATATATATATATATATATATATATATATATATATATTATATTATAATATATATATATAATATATATATATATATATATATTATATATATATATATATATATATATATATATATATATATAATATATATATACACTGCGAGGACAAAAGTTTCTGCCCGGCGTTAAAGCGGTAAGATGCTCTAATGTCTCTATGAACTGTCGCCTATAAACAAGTGAAAAAAACGTTAGCAATCGTCTTCGATATTGTTCAAAATTTGTGCTAAAAATGTACTAAATTTCGTTTGCAGAGGGGACAAAAACGAAAAGGTCTTAGCTCTTAGGTAATTTTAAGAATTTAATTGAAACGGTCGTAACAAATTCTGTTATAAGCCTTCTCGGCATAGTATTACAAAATGATGTTTTCGGCATTCGGCAATTGTATAAAATAAATAAAATAACCGTAAATGAGAATTTTTAAAAAGTTAATGTTATAATCGAAACAAAGTTGGTATCGTTAAAAAGAAAAATTATACCATAATCTTCATATCATAAACTTTAAATTTTATATAATTATTATGACTTCATATATAAAATCTTTTCTTTCGCATATTCAGTCAAATGGATGGAAGGTATAGACAAACTGACAAATTAAGATAAAGACATTTAAAAAGAATATAGCATTGAATCAGTTAAGGAGAATAATTTAATGCATAATGGGCACTCAGTCGAGACTTGTTCCCAGCTTCCAAACGCACCTATATTTCTACCCTAAACTAAGTGCTCTATTATTTGCAACTCTCACATTAAGCATCCTATGGGGGCGCGAGGAGAGTTTGTTTGATAACTACAATATACCACCAATATTTGGCTTTAGTACAAAAATATAATATTAATATATAAATATATGATATATACCCAAACCATCCACATATGCTTAATTAACTAAAGTTATTGAGTTCACATCTTAGCCAATCTAACTTTATTTACTATATATATCACGAACTAAAAACCTCGCTCATTATATATTATTTGGTCATTCGTCCAATATTATATTATATGTGATTCCAACCCCATCCATAAACGAATCTACCCTTTCTGTAATATTAGATATTTTAGCTAATTAAGAGATCATCAAACTATCTAACAACCTCTCATCATTGGCAAACTATTCCAAAATTTAACAACTCAATTATTATTACTGAATGCAGCTTTCTTATATCAAGATGGCATGCTTTCATTTACTTAATTTATTCATAATTATGCTACCTCCTAAGTGGTTACCACTATACTGCATCAATTTTCTATATCTCTGACTATGCATATAAATCTTATTCAACTGATATCTGGGTTCGATCATTCACTCTGATAATATTAATTAAATCAATAGTAAATGTTAAAAGGATTATATGTTAACTTATGTATGAAGTCTATTTTTTGAACAATAATTACGCATTTCTACAAAAACTATTATCCTACTCCTTTATCGAGCCCTTCCCATTAGTCTCTTACTCACACTCAAACCCAGACACATATCATCTGTTGCTATGCCATTAATATACACGGTTGCCGCAGTCTCATTCATCTAGCATATGCTAAGTCTTTCTTTAAATAAAGTAATAGACACCAAACTTGTGCAACAATTACTTTTCTGATGATCAACGCCTAAACATAAAGCTAATTATTCTGAAATTAACAGAAAGTATTTTCACGGGACATTATTCACAGACATTGCGATTTAATTAAGTCTATCACTGGAGTACTATTATGACGCTAGCATTCACTTTTAAGAGTACTATATATTTACTAGCTCTGCGACGTATAACACTGAGCATTAAGCTACACTTATCAAATTACTGCTTTAATATTCACTAGCGCTATAATATCTTTTTCACTTAGGTCCATTAAAAGACCTATCAAGCCAATAATCTCCCATTTTCATATAATCGTTAACAGTGTATAAAAGTACTTTTTTGAAGTTACCTAGTAGAATAGAAACCTTAACATAAGTATATCAATTTTAACTATATTAATAATTATAAATAATTTACTATAATTGCCACTTATAATTAATCAATGCCCACTATATTGCAAGAAGTTATTAACATGATCATTGTGTTGAACTCTTGTTTAATATTGGAGCATTCTATCACATATTTTTCCTTAGATATCTGAGGTGGCCACTTTTCTCACAGTTATCATGCTTGCGGAACTCGTTAGCGCCCGTTGAACATTTAAACGCGTATCTCGGTCTAGTCAATCGGCATATTTTGAATGTCCATTATATATCATGGGGGGAACTAAATAGTAGATTCTCTCTAGCTATGCGTAGAACCTGATGGTGTATCGAGTGCACACACTTCTATTCGGATAGGATCTCGGACTATATCAGAGCAGGAGTTTCCTTCATATTTTGACGTGGAGTGAAGAATATCAGATTGTTAGTAGTTTAGAGCGCTGTGACCATATGGGACCGAAGAAGTCTAGGACTACATGTTAATATGTATTTAGGATGACTATACTTTGAATACGGTCGATGCAAATCTAGATGATAGTCATAACTGAAGTACTACCCTAAATTGAGTTATTTATACTACCTTTATATTTAAGTGAGGCTCTCGAGTAACCCGATGGGATGGTATAAATACGAAGGGTAGAGGATGGTCAGAGGATAACCTAACTGCGACACCTATACACAAATAAGATACAAAGAAGCGGTAGGGTTTCACGGAGATCCATCTCCGGAGGGGGTAAGCGATAAGTCACTTATCATAACACCGTTAAAAGTCGACCTAAGAGGCCCCTAGATAAGACCCGACTCCATGACAATTTAGTTATGAGGCGGACTACCGTAGGGTATTTACGTGTAGTTTAAATAAGATTAAATACCCCAAAAAACAATAAATGCCAAAAATGAGTAACTTATTTGGACATTTATTTATCTAATATACCGAAACACATACTTACGCAACAATCTATTCGTACTATATAAATCTCAAAAAAATTTGGAACATTTATATATAATACTATTATATATATATATATAGTATTAATATAATATATTATATTAATTATATATGATATAATATATATATATATATATTATATATATATATTATATACTTATATAATATAATAATATATATTAATATATTATAATATATTATATATATATATAGACTTAATATTATATACTAGTATATATATATATATATATGATATACTATGGATTGATAATATTTAACCAATATAAACGAATTCGACATGTATTCGAATATTATATATTATATAAAAGTATTCAGTATATTTTCGATTTAATCGATAATCCCATGAAATCATCGAAAAATGAACTCCTAAAAATAATTATGTGCTGATTTAATTATAGTACCGAAAATGTAAAAATTTAACCATATATATATATATTATTTATTATTTATATTAATATATATATAATATTTATATATATTATATATATATTTATTATATACTTTATATAATATATATATATATAATATATCTATTATATTGATGGAGAGTAGAGAGGGGGAGGATGGTTGGGAGGGGAGAGTGGAGGAGAAGAGAGGAGAGGATGGCGAAAGGGAAAGGGAAGGAGAATGGTGACATGGTTATCATACTTAATATAATAGATTATTAATTAATATATATTATGGATATGAGAGCAAGTTGATTTTTATACTTGTGTTACGAGTTATTGTGCTATAGTTATGACTACTATAATTTGAAAAGTTTAACTGAGATCTGTCGTATATTTATGGAGTGCTAGTAGATCCATACTATATATCTAAAATAAAGGAGGACTTTTAGCGCTATAA
>JABUQX010030774.1:22500-30267 GCA_015478945.1 Trachelipus rathkii
TTACCACAATTAGGTTAAGACTTGACTCAGTAACACAGAGGATAATATGCGTTATATTTGTGATATTATAATATCAGAACTCCATATTAAATATTTGGAATTGTATGAATCTGCTATAATATGAGGATATGGTGTGTGGTGATTGGAGTCTTCTGTGTGGGGCAGACACGCCACATGTTAAAGGCACTTTTGTAGCACGGTATGAAATAAATATTTTATAACAACAAAGTGGATATTTAATAATACACTATAGTACCAACTAGACGAAAGTATAAAGTATGTGATAATTGGGAATTGAGTTGATGAAAATATAATAAATATAAAGTATAATAGAATAAAATATTTATATTATTAAATATGTTATAATTATATTATATTATTATTAAATTAATTATTATTATAAATTTATTTTTAACTATTATATTATTATTATTTTTAATAATTTATTATATTATTAATATTATAATTTAATTTAATTTAATTATATATTAATATATATTATTAATTATATAATTATTTATTATTATATATATATATTTAATTATTATATTTTAATATTATATATTATTATTATTTTATTATAATTTAGATTTTACTTTATTATTATCTGTAATATTATATTTATATTTTTTTTTAAATGTTGATTAAATAATAATGACATCTTTATATACGGTGATATGTATTTATTTTTCTGGAGATTATATCACTATTACTAATTTAAAAACACTTCAATTAATTCTTTTACTTTAGTGTTATTATTATTAATTAATTATATTATATATTAATTAATTATAATATTAATTATATTATTATATTAATTTGGAAGAGAGATTACTTGTTTTAATATATTAACTTGTATATTAATTCATTTAATTATCAAAGGACAATTTAAGCATAAGTTAAATTGGAAATGATTATAGTACATTGTCCGCATTATTTTGTTTTGCATATAATATTTCTGAGCTCTGCATCATTAATTAGTATTAATTAATCCTGAATGTATTTTCTATATAATATATTTAGCTATTTTGCATTAGAACATCTATTTCAACTCATCTATATACCATATTATATTATTATTCATTTAAATATTTCCTAAATATCTTTTAATCTATATCTATTTAATTAATAATTAATTCATATATAATTATTGATATCACGTACATTTTGAGATTGAGTACCGGTACATTTGAGAAATCTTAATAGTGCTAAATTTACCCCTACTTCTACACATATATATATTAGTGTATATATTAGGAATAGGTTCACAAAGTCAGCTATACAATTAGATAGATCATGTATTCATGTATTAAATTAGTAGTGTTTGTCCTGTATACTTTGCATATGTTATATTTTTATATAGTATGCGTTTTCGATTTGCACACTTTTTAGTCTATATCATATTATTGCTAAATTATTAGGAAATATAATTTGCCTAAGAGTGTTGATTGGCGTTACTCTTGTTGTGGTGCGATTATTTAAAGCACAAATTAAGGAAAATGCTAACCAACGTTATTAGACTTAATATTAACTAAGCGATGAAAAGATAATGGTGGACGATTTATGGGTTATTGGAAGGTTATTGAGGAGAATATAATTATTTGGTTTATGGCACTTACGTGAACGATGAAGATTATTTCAGGATTAGTATAACATGAGAGATCGGTGATTGTAATCTGGGCCCACAGTTGCATTGAGGTGAAATGGAGGTGTGATAGAGTAGTAGAGGGTTATTACGAGTACTGTGCAGGAAATAGCGTGTTTTAACCACAATTCGACGACACGTAGGTTACTATACCGGTATACTTTAGAGAGGACAGCGCCTAAAGAGTGCACAATGCGCGCATATTCTGTGAGACGTGGCCGCACGGCATTCTCGCGAGCGAGCTCACAACGAGCTGCTCTTCGCAACTCTGGCAGCGAGAGCGCTGCCACGCTCGAGGGAGGCTCATGTTCACAATTTGTCATTGTATGGTTACTAGGTATTTACATACACCAGAGCGTTATTGGCTTACGTACATAAGGGATAACTTAAATGCACATCATTAAGAGTGGAGTGCATACGCGAGGAGAACCATCTGACGACTATAGCATTAAATAACATAAGTATGAGTCACAGGAAGCGATCGCGCTTCTCTAAACAATAACATGACTATATTGTTACCTCAATATAACTTCGTTCCCTGTCCAATTGTGTGCTTCGTCACAATTATTAATAGTGAGACACACAATATCAAAGATTTGAATATCACCTGCCAATAATACAATGGATTGATAATAATATAATTATTTTCATAATGGTATATTCCTATCCAACCCTTTCTTAGATGTTGCAATCTAGTCACACTCAGACAACGCTCCTCTGGCTATACTAGATATTCACCTAAAAATTATAAATCCACCGCCTTATTGAGCTTAGTGAATGCAAGAGATTTCTTTCTATATTATTCGAGATATGAGCTATGCTTTCTTCCTAGGTAATTTTCATATTATTTGGCCCACCTGGTCACCTGTCCATGTTCAACTATGAAAAATTTATTGTCTCGTATGTTATCAATAAGATGGTGATAATATTTTTGTAGTACTTTAATCATGTCCACCTCTGAGAAATCGCCTATTACTACAGAAAAAATTCCTAACTACTATTTCAGCCTCTCCTCATAGCTCTTTACCTATCAAACCCATATAAGGTCCTATAGGCCATAGTTCTTACCCTCAAACCGTTGCACTCTCTCTAGCATATCTATAGTCTTCTCTTTATAATAAGGGCCCAATACATATTGTGCAACAATACTCTAATATACTAGGCCATATCACATGACCGTGCTTATTATACAGTTTACTTAATTTACTTCCTGTAAGCTTCTTGTCAACATTATACATTTTGCGCCCATTCTCATTTATCGCTCCAGCATTCTTTAGATTGTTTGAGCGTTATGTTACTAGCTGCCAAACATTGAATAGCTTCTAGTCAAGATTACTCGGCTTCCTTAACACCACATACCAGTATCACCTGCCCTATATAGGGTCACAAGAGACTCAAGCCAGCTCCACCATTAGCCATAATCGTACGTTAAAACTATATTATATATTGAGTGGGCCACTGACCACAAGTTTTATAAAAGGTGTCACAATACAGTATTTAAAATTCATATTTTGTCACATGTTAAGTAGTGGTCAGTATCCAATAGAGTTTATCAAGATCAATTTTTGTATATCTTTTATGTCATCCATTCACTATTCCTAAACTGAGAAGTGGCGCATCTATTAGTATCATCTGCAAACCTTAGAAACCTTTTGCATTTAAGTCCCTGGTCTTAAATCATTTATATATTTATGAAGAACATACAGTGGCTATCCATAGCACTGAACCCTATGTGGGACATCCACTCTTACACTATTTCACATGATTGAATTTATTACCATTTAGTTGTACACAACTGTTTTCTCTATTTTTTGGACAACCACTTCAATTTATTAATCCAACCATGTAAACCACTCCACCTATCCTAAACATTGCAATATACTTTCTTTCATATCAGCCCTTATGTGGGGAACCTTTATCAAAAGCTTTGCTAACACTGAGCAAAAATTACAATACAACTGGATCTCCTCGGTCAATGCAAGTCTCGTTAATAGGTATCCATAAATTCCTGAAGGTTTGTCTGAACATGACCTACCCTTTCTGAAACCATGCTGGGAGTCATAACTGGCCTTGTTATCTTCTAAATATTTCTCTTATGACCTTTCAGTAACTTATTCAAACTCTATTTACAACCAGAGATGTTAAAGCCTTAACTGGCTCATAATAATATTCCGCAAATCTTCCTATACTACTTTTTCTTATAAATAGGAACACAACAATATGCTGTTTCCAGTGCATCTGGTACCTTCCCAAATGTTAAGATCGTCATTAAAAAATCAATAACAGTGGCCTTTGCAATGCTTAAACTACCCTCTACTTTCAAGAATTTCACTACCATATATTACCATAAGGGCCTGCTTTAGCTTTAACTTGGGATCAATATGATCTAATAAACGTTTTTTAATATCTTTTAACATCAAATATCAAATTCTGTAAGATTCTAAATTTGTTAGCTGCATCAAGAACTATTAGTCCTCTGAACTATTATCTAATCTTTTCCTTATGTAATACACTGATAGCAAAATAAAGCATTTGTTTAAAATGTTGACCAACTAACCTTATTCATGAAACTCACTTAAATATTTTCAATTTTCAATTTTAATTGGAACCAATTGTCCAATTTTATTACTTTTTAAAATTTACTAAAACTAAAAAACTTCTTCAGGTTCTTTATTACTATTCCTTGCTAAATAAATTTCTGCCTCTTACTTTGCCTTTCTTATTGACTGGTTATATTTTCCTTTATTTTTCCCTATATATTTTCATAAATCATCTTCACCTAATTACTACCTTTAGGTTGAATATTTATATTTGAACATCTGGCGCTTTTCATTAATTTTCTCTCTTATCTCTCTGGATTCCACCAAACAGATTTCTCGTTCCGCCAGCCCTACAAGTGGTTTAATCTTAAAACATACTGACTGAAATATTCATTGAAAATTTGTTTAAAATTGTTTCCCACATGATAAATACAGTTTTTTGGATCACTTAAATACTCTTTATCCCAGTCTGTTATACTAAGCATGTCTCGCTCGAAATTTGGTAAAAATCGCCATTTCGGAAATCTAAAATCTTTTCGCTTATTAACTTGCAATTTGGGCCAGATATTCAACATCCATATTAAAAATCTAATCCTTATTTATGGTCAATAAAGTCGCTGAAATGGTCTACCTCAACCGGTGGGCGAACTCATCCACCATACTTTCATCATTAGTTCAATATTAAGTTTTCTAATAGTGCATCTGATACCTATGTATTCCTTATGCAATTTGCTCACAAAAGTATTAGTATAATTATTCAATTAATTATTGGTGGAATGCAACCTACGGTCCCATATTAAGGACAAGGAATCCAATGAAGGTGACACAAGGAAATTAAAATCAACCCATTATTGTACTATACTTCCATTTTAAGTACTGTGGCAAATTGCTGGTCTCAATGGCTGCACTAATTTTCAGACTCCTAATTTCTGGACTCTGGGCTCTATTGAGTCTATATAAATTTCCTCCTAATTTTTCTATATTGATTTTATTTGTATATTTTATAGTGATTCTTTTATCCCACATTGGATTTTCTATATATCCATTGTATTAATTTTAAATGTTCATTTCATTGATAGGTATACAGATTGAATATTGCTTTTACGAATAAGCGCTACACCACCTTTACCCTTCTTTCCTCTATCGCGTTTTATTATTAATATAAGTGAATATCTTCTTCTAATTTCTTATAATTCCTGAAGGAGTCTCCCAAATAATAATTCTTCATTTAACCCATGCCTCCGTTATGCAATAATGTCTAGATTCTCATTTATGGTATAACTAATCAGCTATTTTTTTATTTCTAAGGCTATGAGAATTTGTGTAAAAACATTTGATACTCGAAATTTGGTGTTATTTTTATTGCTATCATCATTATTAACCTGTAACAACATTAGTTTTATATATCTCCCGCACTATTGACGTTACCATTGCTATTATAATTTCTTCATGGACCATCTGGTTCAAAAAACCCCCACTTATCCTAGTTTTTTGGCCTAAAAACAAGTCTCCAAACTGGTACTGAATAGCTCAACACCTTACGACTCAAGTGAACTCCCATCTGCTGCAAAAAGAATCTTTATCCAGAAATTCTCGCCACAAATCCAAAAACCTAATAATTTCTGAAAGAAATAATTTCCTAACCCTTTCAAATTTACAACCCTAAAAGCCTACTCCCCATTCCTGGACCTGCACCTAATACGTAAAATCCGCAGAAATCATGCCACCTTCTTCCACTAGCTTCAATCTTCTGAATTAACCCTCCTATAAATCTGGGCTATTAATTCTTCTGACCGTCTATGACCTTATCATTTGTACCCACATGCACAATTCCATTTTAACCAAACATTTGTAGAATCAATCTCTCTACCTATCCTATCCACGATATCACTCACGCTGGCACCTGGATAACATACTCCCAATCGTTTCTTTTTATTCTTAGTTTGAAAAGTCCTATCTAGGTAATCGTAATCATAGAGTCTCCAAATTAGCAATTTATCAGTGTTTTCCCTTCAGAAAACTCAATAATAACCATTGGCACTCTCTGATCCCTCCCCATCTGGAAGACAGTCGAACCTGTTACTGCAGGTCAAAGGCTGACTGACTTTCGAGATCCTCATCTTTAAATCATTTTTTCTAGTTTCTACAACTCTATATTCATCTGCAGACCTATTATACCCTACTTTATCCTTTTCCCTCTATCTTCTTCCTGAATAGGTGAATCACTAATCCTGTACCCCTATATCCCGCTCCCCCCTTGCCTCGACACCCTACTAAACTTTTTTCCTAAACACTTCCGCATCCTTCCTCACTCAAAATACTTCTTCTTTCAATCCATTCACATTTTCACTCAGTCTTTGCAATCTCTTCCCTTAACAACACATTCTCACTGCATTCAAATCACAAAAGCAGGGCAGCTATTCAAATATTCACCTCTTACAGTCCCACAAAAGTAATCACACAGAGCATACATAATTTAAATTAATTATTAGCTTAACTAACCTGTTACCTATTATTTTACCAACTACAGTTAAATATCACTAAAGCCTAAAAAGAAATAAACTACTCTCTTTAAAATAGGTTAAAAAATTGAAACAAGCCTAAATTTAGCTTAGCCTAGGCCAGGGATATATAAAAGTTATAAAGTAGGCTTAACTGTAGTCTGTGACTGGAAAACCTAATTTAATTTAAAATTTTTATCCACTAAATTAAAGTAAGCAATTAATAAGACTGTATTTAAATACATGAAAGTCTATTAAGAATTCCAAATAAACCCAGACACAAAAAACAGTAAATCTCTTAAATACCATAAGAAACATAAGAAACATAAGAAATATATGGGACAGTAAAAAAGCGCAACAAATGGGGGCCTATCGAACTGGTCCCAGTCAAACTCACTAACCAAACCATGCTCTCCTGCAATCCACAAAAGCACCCTGGGCTGTCAAATTACTAACTAAAAACCCACAATTTGGCTTAGTCAAAAAATGAAATGATACATGTTACCCCAGGGGTACAAAAACCATCCACATCGCCTTACCATAACTCAAGTTTGGTCACACATGCGTAGCCTAATAACATTACTAAAATATATAACTAAACAAGCAGGCCAATTTGGTTCAGTCTAAATATGGGACCTATGTGAATACCGGACAACCATTCCATATACACCTATCCAACCCTTTCCTTAAATTGTTGCAGAAATCGAGTCACAGTCAACAACCTCCTGTGGCAAATCATACCAAAATTTAACAACTTCCTACTACTGAATGAATGTGTTCTTATATCAAGATGGCATGCTGTTCTTCTTCAATTTTCTTGTTATGGCCCCCTGGTCCTCCCGTCCCGTGTGCTCTACTGTAAAAGGAAATTTATTGGTCTCGCGCCATTGAGGGTGCAAGTAGATGTAAAGAACCATTTTTGTAGACTTTGTATCATAGTCCTCCTCTTGAGAACATCGCCTTTCTTACAGAAAATCATTCCCTAAACTCTTAGCCTCTCCTCGTAGCTCTTACCTCAAAACCCAGAAATCATCTTTTGTTGCTTCTACGTTGCACTCTCTCTTAGCATATCTAAGTCTTT
>JABUQX010030775.1:5000-10000 GCA_015478945.1 Trachelipus rathkii
TGCCATTAGAAGATAAAAATTGTGTAACATTTTACAAGGAAGATCTCAAAAGCCAAATTGAATATTTAGTAAAAACAGAATGGGATTTATGAAAGTTGAAATGGCATCACAACACAGGTCGTCCAAAACATCAGACAGTGGACTGGCCCCTGCTTGTTCGCCAGTCTGTTCAAAATATTACATCTTGTTTGATACTGGTAGCATTTGCTCGTGTCTAACTGATAGAAAGAACTTTCGTTGGGCTTCTGAAAACCTACTTGAAAAATACTATTGGAGATGAAAGACTTATTGGACTCCCTACATACATCGAAATATTGACATAAAAACTGAAGATGTTATCTCGGACTTTGCTCACTCTCATGCCCGGTGATTAAAGTTAACAATTTAGGTAAGATGATTTTAGTAATTTATATAAATAATTTCCATTTTTCCTTAGTAATATTTGGTCGTTTCCACTTTATATATAAATATATATATATATATATATATATATATATATATATATATATATATATATAATAATATATATATATATATATATCATACTCTTATATATATATATATATATATAACTAATATATATATATATATATATATATATGTATATATATATATATATGTGTGTGTGTTGATGTTAAGTGTGTTATGTGCATCTGTGTATTTGAGACAGCTAATTATAGTTTATGAATGCAATTAACGCCACAAATGCTTTTTAGTTTCTTATAAAGAACGAACATATCTGACTCATCGTCTAAACTCTAAACGTATGATTTGATGCCAATTAAAGATCGAACTACATTTAAAACGTTAATGCCAAAATACCTCCTTCAAAACCCTTTCAATGGAATAATAATAATAATAATAATAATAATAATAATAATAATAATAATAATAATAATAATAATAATAATATAAATATAATAATAATAATAATAATAATATAATATAAAAAAAAAAATATAATAATAAAATAATAATAATAAAAAGTATTAATGGACAAAAAAAAGTTAAAAAAATGCATCAAGGTTAGTTTTGTAAAGCTTGTATATATGTTAGGGTGTAATTATTTTTGAAATGGCTATATTGTTTTAAATAAATATTTATTACATAATACGTATATATATATATATATAAATATATATATATATATATATATATGTATATATATATATATATATATATATATATATATATATATAATATATATATATATATATATATATATATATATATATCTCTTTATTAATATCTCTCTATATAGATATAAATATCTATATATAGAATTACTTTATATCACCATATAAATATCTCTTTATATATATCTCTCTCTCTCTATATATATATATATATCTTAATAACATATCAGAATTCAAGACTCGTATCTGGGAATTCGGAAACTTGATCAATGATCAGTGTTTTTCTCATTCGAACTCGGACTTGGTGAGATTTAACAGAATAAATATGTAGGATGTGTCTGATATTATACCAGTGTCGTGTTTTGCAAATCTGCGCATGCATCGTGCTAATTGTGTGCTAAAACGAATTTCATTTTTCTACTTCACGGGCGTGTACTAATATATCTTACAAATAAACACCAAATAAAATCAAAGTCCTGTGATGTGAAGAAGGCTTTGCGTGAGTAAAATTTACAATGAGAGTCATCATCAGACGGTTGATCTGGAAAGGTGGCCAATAAAGAGTGATTGGTGAGAAAGCATAGTTGTCAGACTTATCAGTCATTGAAGTTATGATCAGGCGTAGCAGATGTACATAGTGTTCCACCAGGTGTGAGGCTTTCTTTTGAAGTTACATTCATGTTCTTTACTTGATATCCTGGGGGTGCATGTTGTGCACCCTATCCTCAATCTCGGTGGGATCCGTGAGGTCGATAAATAAAGGAAAAAGAAAGAATATTATTATTATTATTATTATTATTATTATTATTATAATTATTATTATTATTATTGTTATTATATTATTAATATTATTATTATTATTATTATTATATTATTATTATTATTATTATTATTATTATTATTATTATTATTCATTATTATTATTATTATTATTATTATTATTCTTATAATAAAACCCAAAGAAAAATTCAAAAGATTGAAATTGAAATTTCTTCAAGATAAGAATAAAAAATAAAAAATATAAATGAAATCAATAAATCAAATTTGATATTGAAAATAATCGTAAAAATCAATCAATATATTTACTTTAAAATGTTAATTGTTAAATTATATTAAAATTAGTTAATTGATATTGGATAATGTATGTAACTTTACTCTCACACTGAATATTCCATTTTACTTTAAACACATATATATATATATATATATATATATATATATATATATATATATATATATATATATATATATATATATATAAATAATTGACATGTTTTCATATTAGTGTCATTTTCTTTTTTTTTTATAGTATGTGGTCTCGCGAGCATTATACTGGCAACATCTCTGGCAGCGATGAAATTCTTCCTTTGTTTAAAGTTCTCCACAACATTCTGATAATGTAATGGACAATCTTGCTGTTCTGCGTTTCATATCACACCTCATCCTCCAAACAACATCTTACAGGCACCATCATTATCCGTTTATATCGCGCTCACTTACTTATATCACACTCTCTTCAAGACTTAACATCTTACAAACATCTGTCATAACTTGTAGAGGAGAAAGAATTACTATCGTATGTTCTGCGTCGTAGAAGGCGACTAAAGGACTTGATGGTGATTAGGGTTGGCTGCTCACACCACTATCTTTACATCAGGAATGTAATATGCTCTGGAAGATTAATGATCATATGGCTGCTCATACTCCCATAGTATGGAATCAATGTGGTGCTTAGGTGTCAGAGGAATAAGTGTTGAGTGGAAAGGGAGGAGTGGATGTGTTTGAGGAGCAAATTTGATTTTACTCCATGTGGCCTAACAAAAATGAAGGAAAAGATCAAAATGAGAGTGGTGTGGTGTAATGTGTTTTCAGCTGGAAAGATGAGAGGAGAGAAGGAGTTGCATTCTGATGAGTGACTTGTTTACTAGAGCTATCACAGTAGATTCTGTGACATTGAACACTTTGAATTCCATCTCAGTTAATTTAGTTTTGAAAAGGTCAATGTATGTGTGGTTGTGGCATATGGTCCATCTAAGGGTAATGTTGAAGAAATTCGCGATTTGGAAAATAGATGATGTGCTAGTCGGCCAAAACTGATGAAAAGTTATTAGTGTTGGTGATTAAATGGATTTTGATGGTGGTCAAAAAGGGTGGTATAACAGGTAGGAGGCTTACGGAGGTCAAATAAAGGAGAAAATGAGACTGATAGGAAATTGATAGTATCAGGAAGTGAAAAATGATTGGGCTTTATGTTTTGTGAAAAAGGGATGTTGAAGTATTATATGTTGGATGTTGTCTAATCAATTGAGCTGGGTTAGGATGGGATTATCGGATCAACTATGTTGTTTATAAAAGTCAGTTAGTGGGAGCATGGATGGAGGAGGCAGGAAGGAGTGGTCAAATTGAGTGAAAGTTGGTGAACTCAAAAGCTCAATAAGGATAAGTATTTAGAGTGCTTTTAAGTAAAACAGTTGAATGAATGGTTAAACCAGCAAATCACTATAACAAATAGAGGATGGACATTAGGGTGCAAAAGAAGTATGTGGATGTGCTAGTAAAGGAAGTAAATGTTAACATTAAGTGGTGGGAATGAAAGGTGATGCAGGGTTTGAAATTAAAAAAGAAGCTCGTTCAGATGCTAAAGCAATGATGAAGTTTCAAGAAGATATCTAGGAGTATATAAGGAGGAAAAGAGGAATACTAAAAGATGCATACGCAGGTACGGAAAAAAGTGAATGAGAGTTTGGAAGGAGGTTGAATGGGGACTTACAAGGGAATAGGAAGCTATTCTGGAAGGAAGCGCGAGAGGTTAAGAATGAGAATAAGAGGAATCTGCTTAGAATAATGAATGGATTATAGTTGCTTTCGTAGTGATGAAATGAATGTGAGGGAGTGTGGAGGAACACTTTAGTCGCAAATATTAACATAACAGAAGATGTGATGGTGGAGTGTATTATGGCTTGATAGTGCAAGAATAAAGTGTCTTTTGGGATGCCAGGTAATTAGTAAGAAGGAGGTAATGGGTAGAAGAGTGGAAAAGTTGAAGAATGGTAAATCTGCAGGTATGGAGTAAATTATTGGTGAAATAAATGATCAGAACAGGAGCAGATGATGATGATTTTATTTGGAAGTTTAATAACATTCAGCATTTATCAGTGTATTTCAGAGAGATTGGAGAGCAGTAGCAATTGCCATATATCAGGCAAGGTAAAGGAGATAAAATAACTGCAGGAATTATAGAGTGGTTTATTAGGTGTTGTGGAGGAAATATGCTGCTGGTATTTGGTCAAAGTGCGTCAGAGTAGCTGGACTAGGTCAGTGAAATTGGTGTGTTCAAGTAGGAGTGGATCAGAATCAAAACAAATGATTGAAAAATGAGGAGAGAAAAGAAGAAGAAATTATATTTAGGTTTTATGAATTTGCAACAGGCGTATGATAGGATTTATAGGGAAGCTCTATGGCAGGTGATATGATGTTAGTGGTAAGCTTCTGAATGGAATCAAAGGTATACCATAGTAAGTAAGTGTAGCGTGTTGTAAGAATAAATAAAGTGATTGGACATGTGTGATGAGTAAGAAATGGGATCGAGTTATGTCTGCTCCTTGGTTCAATTTGTACTATAGTTTGGGTTATGAAATAATTAGAGATAGAGGTGACAGCGGGAGGTTGGTTGCAGAATGATGGAATGAAAGAGTGGGTGCCTGCCCCTGTATATGTGGATGATTTACTTTTATTATAGTCGAAAAAGAGTTTGGGAAGAAGTTATTTAGAATTAGCAGGGTGTAAAAGGAAGGGTTAAAGTAAGTGAATAAGAGATGAGTTATGGTTGTGGTGAGGACAGATCTCGGTGAAGTTATATTTAAA
>JABUQX010030775.1:15000-20000 GCA_015478945.1 Trachelipus rathkii
ACTATTCATTAAAACTTTTTAATTAAAACATATTAAAATATTTCACAAAACAATTTAATATATAAATATATAATATACATAATATCATATAATGTATATATATATATATATATATATAATATATATACATATATATAATATATATATATATATATATGTATAATATATATATATATGTATATATAATATATATAATATATATATATAGTATATATATATATATATATATATATATATATATATATATATATATATATATAATAAATATATATATAATAATATATAATTATATATATATATATATATATAAATATATATATATATATATATATATAATATATATATATATATATATATATATATATATAATATATATATATATATATATATATATATATAATATATATATCTCAAAATATTATTTCATAAAGAAATGTATTTAATAAAATATATATGTATATTTACATGTAGTTATACTTGGATATATATATATATATATATATATATATATATATATATATATATATTATATATATATATATATATATATATATATATATATATATATATATATATATATATATATATATATATATATATATATATATATATATATATATTTTTATTTATTAAATATATATCTCTGTGTGTGTGTGTGTGTGTGTGTGTGTGTGTGTGTGTGTGTGGTGTAACCTGTTTTGATGATTTAGTTATTAGCAATTAACTTATATAAATTTGATCTAACATGAATGCATATTAACCCATTAATGCCCACTGTGTCTATTTAGACACCAAAAACATGACGTCATAAAATTTAAAAAAATAGCATATATTTTTATGTTTTTCGTAGTTGGTATGCATGGTTATTCTAAGGAATAGTTCTTCTAGCGATATATGGCAAATTTTTCCTCAAATTGTTTTATACTTCATTTTTACATAGAGTAATTTCAGTAGTAAAATTTTTGATGAAGGTGAGTGTTGACAAGGGTCGACTTGTAAGTGTTTTTTGAGAGTGTTATATGTTTGGCTGTTATTTATTATCTTTTTATTTATTTATTAGTGATGTTACTGTGAGCTGAAATTGTGAAAACGAATATTTCATTAGTTGAATAAATTTTATAGGGTGTTATTTTACCGCGTGTCTATTTAGACACAGTGGGAAGTAACGTTAACAAAAATTTGAAATTTTTTGTATTGTGACTCAGAAACTTTCGATTTCATCTTTACTTGCTATTGTAGGTGAAATATATCCCTAAAATAGTAATATATATTATATATATATATATATATATATATATAATATATATATATATATATATATATATATATATATATATATATATATATATATATATATATATATATATATATATATATATATATATATATATATATATATATATATATATATATATATATATATATATAAAAACGTATCATTATACGAGATGCAGAGGAAATCTTAAATATATTAGAAAATGATGAGGAAGCCGAAATTGTTAGTACTGAGATTGATGCGGCAGATCCTGTTGAAATTGTTCTCAATCCACCTCAGGATGGTGGGAACTTTGATAGAGATGATGCCAAAGGTGATGCAGAGGAATTCACCAAAAATGTTAGACATTGGAAAGGGAGTTTTATCTCAAACAGCAGAGCTAAGAGCAATAAGAAAAGGACTTACGATAGATATTCAAGTAGAAGAGTAAATATCAGAACCGTCAACTAGCCTGTCAAAAAAGCAATGCGTAACTTCAAGTAAAGGTAAAAAAATTGTTTTCGGAAATGGTCTGCAAAATGTAAAGGTAAAAAAATTGTTTTCGGAAATTGTCTGCAAAATCTTTAAAAAAATCATCCAAGAAATATGACTGCATTGAAGCAAAGAAAAAGCCTGCAATTCTAGAGAGCAAAGAATTCAAAGGAAAACCAGTCAACCTTTTCAAGATATGTTTTACGGAGGAACTTATGGATCATATATGCAGAGAATCTGTAAAATATGCTTCTCAAAAAGCTTTACACAAAACATTACACTTTCTGTCGATGATTTGTACGTTTATTTCGTAATTCTTTTGATGTCTGGATCTGGAATTACTCTTGTTCGATGGAACGACAACAGTCGAATAACCATGGTTACAAACTCAAAAGAAAGAGACATCTTTGAAATTGTTAGCTGCAAACGTTGGAGCAGAGGAGAGAGGAAACAAGCAGTTATTCCTCAACCAAATATCGTAAAACTGTATAATAAAAACATGGGAGGAGTGGATCTGTTCGACAAAATGTGAGCAATGTACCGAATTAGAATACGATCTCAAAAATGGTATTGACCTTACTTCCGCTTTTGCCTAAATGGCAGTGTTGTCAATTTGTGGATGCTATACCGTAATATTGAAAACATTTCGCTTCTTGAATTTACTAGACAAATAGTAATCTCCCTTTTATCTGCTCCTGACATATCGACAACTTGAGGCGTAAAACCAAGCACTAAAACACAAGTACTGAATGCCATTCGATTTCACCGAAAAGATCATCTAATGGACAGAATAGACAAGCGTAGGAGATTTGCATTTTGTAGAATATCTGTCCAATTTCGTTGCACACAATGCAATGTAGGTCTTCATGCAATTGCTTGTTTTTTTAAATAAAATATAAAAAAAAAAATATATATATATATATATATATATATATATATATATATATATATATATATATATATATATATATATATATATATATATATATATATATATATATATATATATATATATATATATACTATATATATATATATATATATAATATAATAAAACTACCAAAAAGTATCATTATCCCTAAATTTTCAATTTTTTGCAAACGTTAATGCCCACTGTGTCTAAAAAGACACGGCCGAAAAATCTATGAAAGAGACGGAATTTTTTTAAAATTCTTGGAAATTGATATTTCTAGGACTAAAATAGACTATATATTTAAATTTTAAAAAAAAATTTAAACTTTTTTAATTTCGGGCATTAATGGGTTAATGACGTTAAATTAAAGTAAGCTAATGTCATTTGAATTAAAAGATGTATTTGTAACATTAACTCTGGAAACGATGATATTAAACGGTATAAGAGAAGTTGGTTAATTTTTGAACAACTTGAATAGAAGAAGAAGAAGAAGAAGAAGAAGAAGAAGAAGAAGAAGAAGAAGAAGAAGAAGAAGAAGAAGAAGAAGAAGAAGAAGAAGAAGAAGAGGACTGGTTTTATCAATCGGATTATTTGTTCTTAATAAGGTATCATTTGTGTCTATATATTTATTAGCATTCATGGGCGTGTATGGATGGGCGTCAGGAGGCTGTTGTGCGTCAGGGCATGGCCTGTGAAAAACAGTTAGTTTTGGAGTGCTTGGTATTCATGGAACAAAAAAATTTAAATGGTTGAGTTTTTTGTCTATTTTGTTAAAGACGCTTAATTATTCTGTAAAATATTTTAAAAATAATTAAAATTTCTGGTAATTTTTACCCACATTTTTTCCCACATTATTTATGGAAGTCTCAGAACTCATTTAAAATAGGTCAGAAATTTTTCTACGCAATTTTTCTTCAAGTTACAAATGAAAATGTCACGCGGTTTCTCTAGGTAAAGTGCAGTTATTGAAGGAGATAAAAAATAAACAAATAATTAAAATAGATGAAGCAGACAAGATTCTTCATCAACGATTTGAAAATTTATAGGTATATATATATATATATATTATATATATATATATATATATTAGTATATATATATACTATACTATATATATATATATATATATTATATATAATATATATATATATATATAGTATATATATATAATATATACTATATTATAAGTATTTATATATATATTATAGTATATTTGTCAAAAGTTGAAAATATTAGCTTAAATCTTTTGAGATAAGGAAATTGTCTCAAACTGAGTTCGGACTATTTTACGGCTTGACAAGAAATAGCGCCAAGTTGGAGACTTTTTTTCTTATCTAACGACAGTTAATGTACACATACACACATACATATATATATCATATCTATATTATATCTATATATATATATATATATATATAGTAATATATATATATATATATATATATATATATATATAATATATAGTATATATATAGTATATATAGTTGTGGTTGTGTTGTGTGTTTTGTCCTATATATGATAGTATATTATATATAATATATATATATATATATATTATATATATATATATATAATATATATAGTATATATATATAGTAAGTAATATATGATAGTATATATATATATATATATATATATATATAGTATATATGTGTGTGTGTGTGTGTGTGTGTTTGTTATAGTATATATATATCTATCATATATATATAGTATATATATAGTATATATATATATATATTAATATATAATTATATATATATTATAGTATAGTATATATGGTGGTGTGTGTGTGTGTGTGTTTGTGTGTGTGTGTGTTTGTATTATCATATATATATAATAATAGTTATTATTATATATATATATATATATATATATATATATATATACTATATATATATATATATATATATGAATATATATATATATATATATTATATATATATATATATGGTTTCACGTTAGATTGTCCGTCATATGGTATCTTAAAAACTATTAATGCTACGGTAAAACGGAATACATTGCTGGACTGCTGGTCCAATTTTTAGTGCTGACAATGTAAAAAAACAAAAAAAAAAAAAAAAAAATATTATATATATATATATCTCAAAACTACAGATAGCTACAGCGAAAAGGAATACAGTTTTTTGGAATCCTGGTAAAATTACATAGGAAAATGTAAAAATAATAATAATAAAAAAAAAAATTTCGTTAATAAGATTATAGTAATATGATTAGAATGCCTATTTAGAGACTTTTTATTGTTTTTCGTTAAAATAAATAAACTTTTTTAATAAATTTTGTTTTTGTTTTTTTAACTAAAGAATACCCAAGGGTTACCGC
>JABUQX010030776.1:0-12500 GCA_015478945.1 Trachelipus rathkii
AGAGATAAAAAAATATAAAAAAAGAAGCTTTTGTAGAAAACAAATTATACATTAATCATACAGAAGCTGACATCAGATGGACCCTAGACAATAATAATTTGATGAAGCAAACAAAATAAAAAAAAAAGCTTAATTGTATTTATTATATAAGGAGATGCATTGCTTCTTGGTATCAATCAAATTCGGAGACCTATCTAGAATGGCCTGAATTGACTAATACTCAATTGCCCATATTATTCTTAAACTTATCTGTATTTTTGTCCTTATACGCCTATGCAGCAGTTTAATCTTAAAGTAAAGTTTATATTTATATTATATATATAAAAATATATATAAAATATTTATAAATAATAATAATAATATATATAATAAATATGACGAATTCCACCGTTTTAAAGAAGCTATATACTGTATATTATTAGTAGTTACGTCATGATTTATCTACCGATTAAATCATACCCTAACAGTGGTTTAAACGTTCCACGGATACCGCTTGGCTTATGCAAGTTTACTAAAGGAACCCGCTATATTTAAGTCTAAATTATTTTTCGGAAACATTTAATTACTTATTTATTTTATTTTCATTATAGTGGTAATATAGTGTCGACTATTAAAATGGAGGTTATGAAAATCATGGATATACTCTGACAAAAAGCATAATAATGAAGAATAAGAAAAATGAAAAATAGGTCGCTCTCTTTTAGGAAAAAAAGTACATGCATCTCACGTTATAAAAACTAACCATGGCCTTTATCATTTTGAGCTATCAGTTACGTCTCATTCAGGCCCTCTAGGTTCAGGCATGTAAAGTTTTGTTAGGTATACCAGACGAAAATCTATGGTAGAAATTAACACTATAATCATAGACCTGAACCTAGAGGCCCTAAAATGTGCCATGGGCTCACAATTTCTTTTATAAGAGAGCCTTAGGAAAAATTTTCCAAAACTTTGAGAGGCTGTAACTTTTTTTCCTAAAACTGAACATTTTAATTTTTTAAGTTTTATTTTTTTTTTAAGTATCGATATAATAAAATAAAAAAAACATAAAAATATTTTTTTATAAAGAAAACCTATGAAGATTTTAACAACTTTGAGAAGCTGTACCTTTTTTTCCTAAAGAGAGTGCCGATTTTCATTTTCATTTATTATTTTTTTTAGAGTAATACGTGGAATTTTTATAAAAATCGGGGGTGAACACCCCTTCTGCACTAATAATACCTCATCTATTTAAGTTACAAGATATGAAATAAAAATAAAATTAAGTAAATTTTCTAAATATGTTCGCATCACTTATGGGAAAGCTGCGGCATCCGCCAGGGGTGCCTATAGCACACACTATTGGGAACCACTGTGGTCTATACCAATTTATAACCACAACTGCATATGACAAAAAATAATCAGCTTTTTTTATTTACTACTACTACTATTATCAATTTTGTTTAATACCAAAACTGTATTTAAATACTTAGCCACTGACATTATCAATAAGCCTTTTAATAATTATAACTGATTTTCCGTCTGGCATTTTCTATAATAACAAAAATTCCAAATGCTGAGTTTTATACTAGTTAGATTAGGGCCTTTATGCGCTTGATATATTATTTTAATAACATTTCCTTTGCTTTAATATATTTTGTATCCCACTTCTGGAGTGGTGTGGGCTTGCCAGTGTGTGTAGGTGGTTTTTATATAAAAAAATAGAATGCAATTACCTTGTTCGAAATTGGTTGACTATAGTTGAATAATAGCAACAGTTATTTGTAGATTTTATTTTTTGTAACATTAAAATTGCTTGCAATTAGCTACAGCGAAGCCTAAGTGAATGAACATATTCGGTGGGGTCCATGTGCCTTTAAACTACTTTAATTTAACTAACGCTCTAGTAAAATAAATAATTGTATTATGTAAATAAATATTAACAAAGAAACTATCGATCAACAGATTGGTTTTTGATGGAGGCCTCCAAATTTAACGGAAAGGTAAAAGGGTATCTTACCCATAATTTGATCTCGGTGAAAGCAGCCTGTAGATAAAAATCAAAATAAATTAATACAAAAAAAAGAAGACATTCAAATTTTTATAAATAAGAAAATTCCCGAGCGCAAAGAAAAACCCCTCCTTTACCAATGATCTTATAATTAAATAGACAGATCTATCCCTTTGCAACAACGACCTGCAAATAAAGAAGTGCCTAATTCGCAAACTTCAAAAAGTGATCACTGGCTTGTTACGATTTCTTCTTTCCATGCTTATGAAGCAAACTAAAATATTCGAAAGCAAAAGTTTTTTTTTATTTTTAATATATATATATAAAACATATTTTTTTTACATAAAACATTTATAATGTTTATAATGCTTTTCAACTAAATATAGGACTAAGCGTTAATGTCTTTTAAAAAGAAATTTTGTAATAATATCTCAATTACGATACAATTTAAATAAAGATATAATTCTTTGGATAATACTTTTACATTATAATTGAAATACACCAACGCACACCACACATTTGTAACATGAAACATTCTCACACACCAACCAACACCACACACACATTCCTCGTAAATACCCACAACACACATCAACACACACACACACACCATACCACACACATACAATACACACACACCTAGACACCTACATCCATTCACTTTAAAAAATGTTTTATATTTTAAACAAGAACTTGGTCCGATTATTAAATTTATAAAAGAATTCAGATAGTTATAAACTCTTTTACGTTACTTCACATATAGTACCTACCTTGGTAATATGGTAATCTGGTATATAATAATATATAAATATAATTAATATGATATATTATATATATTATATAAGATACATATATACATTATGTTTGAGCGACAACTATCATCGATCCATATCTAAAAACTACAATAGTTACAGGAAAAAGGAATACATTGTGGAATCGCTGGAAAATCTTATGAAAAAATGTAAAACAAAAAAAAAAAAAAAATGAAAAAAAAATCAATATCTCAAAAACTACAATAGCACAGCGAAAGGAATAATTTTGAATCCTTGTAAAATTTAGTTAGGAAAATGTAAAAAATAAATAAATAAATAAATAAATAAAATAAATAATTCGGGATATTTTTTTTTTAGGGGGCTCGAGCCGACCGGGAACACAGGGGGGACGTTTTCGTATTGGAGGGGCGGAGGAACCCCGCGACACCCAAATACCCTAAGAGCGGGTTCCGGAGACCCTCCCCGGAGGGGGAATAGTCATACCCCGTAGTTCCCCGAAGGCCGAGAGACCCGACTCCTGCCATCGTTGCGGTATAACCCTTGGGTATTCCTTTTAGTAAAAGAAAAAAAAGCAAAATAATAAGAAAGTCTATTATAACAAACGAGTAACCAATAAAAAGGTCTCTAAAATAGGCTCTCTAATCATAAAGTTAGAAGAACAAAATATTCTTTTATTTTTTTTTTTTTTACATTTCCTATCTAAATTTTACCAGATTCCAAAATGTATTCCTTTTTCGCTGTAGCTATGTGTTTTTGAGAATAAATTTTTTTTCTTTTTTTTTTTTTATTTTTTACATTTCCCGCACTAAAATTGGCCAATGGCATTCCAGCAATGTTTCCTTTTCCTTGTCTCTTGTATTTTTTGAGATATGATGATATAGTGTCGTCGCTCTAAACCAATTATCACCATATATATATATATAGAGAGAGAGATATATATATATATATATATTATATATATATATATATATTAAAAAATATATATATATTATATATATAAATATATATTAGTAATATATATAATATATAATATATATATCACAGTAAAAGGAATCATTTTGGAATCAGCGTAAAATTTAGTCAGGAATTTTTTTTTTTTTTTTTTTTTATAATATTCTTTTTTTAAAAAAATGAATAAAATGTAGAAAAGGAGATGGTGAAACTTATTTAATTAACGTAACCTTACATTGGCCTTTAATGTTGGGTGGTGTTTAAAACTAAAGAAACCCAAGGGTGAACCGCAGACGATTGCAGGAGTCGGGGTCTCTCGGCACTTCGGGGAACGACAGGGTAGAACTATTCCCCCCCCCTCCGGAGGTCTCCGGAACCCCCGCTCATTGGTATTTGGTTCGCGGGAGTTCCTCAGCTCCTCCCCTACGGGGTATGGAACACGTCCCCCCCTCTGTTGCCCGTCGGCTCGAGCCCCCCTACTATATATATATATAGTATTAGTATATATATTATTAAATAATTGATTATATTATATATAAAATATATATATATATAGTAATAATAAAATAATATATATATATATTATATATATGATTCCCAATTATATATGATATGTATATATTTATATAGTATAATATATATAGATACTAAATATAATAATATATATATATATATATATTATATATATATATATATATATATATATATATATATAATATATATAAATTAATATATTATATATATATATATATATATATTATTATAATATATATATATATCATATATATAATAAATATATAACAATAGGTGGGCACCGTAATGAGAAGTTAACGTCGTTAATTTTAAATCGTTAACAAAAAAATATTAACGACGTTAATCATTAATGCGTTTATCGGTAAAGAATGTAACGGAAGTTAACGTAAATCGTTAACGTTAACCGTCTCAAAAATTTGTAGGAATAGTAATAATTATTGTAATTTTCTTTTATTATAATAATATCCCTAACAAAATTAATAATGATATTAAGCCTATTAAGACAAATAAATTAGGCTTTGACCTAGTCAGATGCTTTTGCCGCTTGTCGAAGAATACCCAAAGCGTAAATACCATTATTAATAATACTGCAATACCGGGGTCGTAATATTTCCCCAGGTTCAACTGCTTTTATTATAGCATCAATAATACAATATCATATCTATCATCATGCAAATGAAGAGAAGTTGCATAGTTTTCGAATAGCAGCTTGCGTGCCAGATCACGAGTTCCGCATAGGTCGACATACGCGTCATGCGCGGCAATTGGCGCGCATGTCAGGAGTACTTTCTTTTCTAGTGCGTGCGCCACAGTACTGACAATGCGGTCCTGAGCGTAAAAGCTTCTGTGTTCTTATGCAATGCTAAAGTGGAATCTAATTACGATTCAACATGCGTATCGTCTACGTCCAATGTGAACCTCCATGTGGCAAAAACATTTGCCGATGGTATAGGCAATTTGAAACTAATGGATGTCTTCTGTAAAGCAAAAGTACATGGACGGCCAAAAGTGATCTAGCAGGAATGTGGACCGTATCAGGGCCCCGTTCCTTCATAGTCATTAGAAATCCGTTCGGAGAGCAAGTCACGAGCTGAAGGTGCAAATAACGACGGTGTGGAAGATGTTAAGCGAAACGTTAAGCATGCATGCGTGCATACCGGTTCGCAAGTTTGTTATCATGCTTTAAACGCCCGACGACTAGCTCATACGTTTACCTTGCCTCTGTCACGTGTAGGTTGTAGATCATGACCTTCTAGGATCGTGTCAGTGTTTAGCGTGATCACCTTTCATATCAGGGGTAAGGTGAATGCCCATAAATCGTATCTGGGGTCTGAAAATCCGCATGAGCTTGTAGAACACGACGCTGATTCCCAACGGTTAACTTTTGTTTCTGCGCCATACTCCCGACGCCGGTCTACGGACCTTTCTTTTCGCAGAAGCAACCGACAGGGGTCGCCTATATCGATATGTTACATACATGGCTCTTTTACCACAATTCTAGAGATGAAGCAGGCAGCAAGAATGAGCCCCTCCACATTGGCAGTCACATAGTGCGAGCGGGTGAACGACTTACTCCGCAGACTTCGTGTGGTTTGGTCATTGCCAGACGACAGAGAATCTATATAATCTCCACCCGTCACCCGGACTTAACGCCATGTATTTCCTGCCTATGTGGCTGCCCAATTACTACGCAATTGTAAACGCGAAGTGAACATGCCGTTCCTTTCCATTACCCGGGATCTGTTAACCAATGCTTTGAGCGAGAATTGGAGTTTCGCGAATGTATCCCGTCCCATAACAAGGGGCACATATTGGAACATAAATGGTAGGAAAAACTCTGTTCTAATGACCTCCACTTTGTGTAGAATATGCTGTTGATATTGTATATACGCTGTTATAATAAAGCATTGAAACCGGGACATTCTTTTACGAACACCCGAGTAGTATATTTTGTACAAAACTTTTAACTTTTGTCAGCCTCCACGTACTTTTCCCAAAAATCTCGCAATATTTTTTTAGAAATAATTCCAACGCTTTAACACCGTTTAGGCAAATATTTTTCACTAGCGCAATAAGAAGCAAGTTCAAGTAACTTACGAAAGAATTAATGAGCTCATTGAACGGGCAACAGTCACTACTTTTATTCAGCGAACAAAAAGGAAAGGAGAAGATTTAAAACAAAATCGTCAACATTTCTCAACACGTAAATAACCGTGTATCAATAAATACACTTTGACCCATTGAGGGAGCCTTTAGGAAATTTTGGAAAATAAAGTTTGTTATCAACCGGTCAGAATCTAATAAATTTAAAATCTGATAAGAATATTTATTAAACCGTAAATAAAGTAACGTATACTGGAATGTAGGCGGAAAATTTTAACTCGTAAATAGTCCGTACTTCTTTTCGAAATTTAACCGAAAGCGTTTAAAAAGTTAACCTAAAAAATTAACGATTAATTAAACGGATTAACGCTTTAACGCGTTAATGCCCACCTTGCATATTAATATAATATTAACAGATAGTATATATAGGTAATGTATTATAATCTATATATATATTATATATATACTATATATACACTATAATATAATATATATATTATATATATATAAGTATTATAATATATAATATATAATATATAGTTTATATATATATACAATATATATATCTATATTATATATAATATATAGAAATATATATATACTCTGGAGAGGTAGGTTGGACTATATCAAAAAAATAAACAGAAGAAAAAGAAGAAAATCAGCAAAGAGAAAGGAACAAGCGAAGAAGAAATCCAGAAGGGCTGCAAGATGTGCTCACTTTATGATGATGTCCTTGACAAGCTACTGATTTGTTGTAATGAATAACACGGAGAAGATTTATAGAAGAAATATGAAATTTTGATGTTCTTTGAAAAAAAAATAACTATTTGATTAAATTTATCATGGAATGAAATGAAAATTATAATTTCAATTTTAGAATGAAAAAAAAATGTATTTTTAACTTCGGTGAAGCTATAAAAATTTTGATAATAATGAACTTTTGAAAATTTGGAAATTTATATTTGGGTCATGTTACCCCAGTTGCTGGTTTTAATTTGATCAAATGAAATCTGATTTAAGTTGTAAACTGTGTGGTTCTGACGCTTCGAATCTTCACATTTCAGGCTCAACAGAGGACGCTGATACACTTGTGGTTGCTAGAGATTGGGGTTTCATTTCTATATTGTAAAATAATAAATTACGACAAAAAGTATTGTTAAAGATAAAATGAAAGTGTAAATAACTTATCAATAATATCAATAATAATAATAATAATCAATAATAATAATAATAATAATAATAATAATAATAATAATAATAATATATATATAATAATAAAATAAGAATATAAATAATAATGAGTAAAATAATAATAAATAATAAATAATAATAATAATAATATAATAATAATGTAATAATAATAATAATAATAATAATAATGAATTAGTAATAATAAATATAAATTATATGATAAATCTAGTTGTCTGAAAAAATAGTGAGTGTTAATATCTGGTTTAGTATGTAATGTTATCGTAATAATACTGTTAGTGATAAGTAGTGAGCAAATGAATAGTAATGATAGTGAAAGTATTAATAATAGTAGTGATATTTAATATTGTGCATATATATGTGGTGGTATATGTATATGTAATGAGTTACACTACTATAATATATACATATATATATAGTATATATATTATATATATATAAGTATATATAATATATAGTAAAATAATATTATATATATATATATATATATAGTATAATGTATATATTGTATGTATATGTATATATATGTATATAATATTGTTTTTTACAATATATTTATTATTTAAAATAGAAAAAGCGCCCGATAGCTCAGTGTAGAGCACTCGCCAAAAAGCCAGGGTCCCAGGTTCGCAACTGGTCGGGTGGGAGAATGTGAGCATAATTTCTTCCTTGGCTTGGCCTTCCGTCCGCTCGGACGTTAAATTGAGTACATCCTCCTCCCTTGATTAGGTCTCTGCCGTGATTGATGTGTTATTCTCCTGGTAAAAAAAAAACAAAAAAAAATAAATAAAAAAATAATATATATATATATAGAATGATATAATATATATTATAATATATATTTATATATATAAATATATATATATATATATTATATATATATATAATATATATATATATTATATATATTAATAAATATATTATATATATATAATAGTATATATATAGCTACACCTACGGTCCAGCTTTTCGATATCCGCCAATAACTGTATCTTCAAAGAAAAACTATTAATGCTACCAGTAAAACGGAAATACATTGCTCGGAAGCTGGGTCCAAGTTGCCCTGAAAATGTATAAAAAAAAAAAAAAAAAAAAATAATATATATCAATAAAAATAAATATAGTAATAAATAAATATAAGTATAAAGAATATAATAATATATATATATATATAATATATATATATATAGTGGGGCGCGGCTTTTTGGTGTGGGAGGGTAGAGACGTGCTGGCGGCGCGTTGCTTGGATTCGCTTTGTCTGCATGTACTGGGCAAGTGTTCACAGTGCGCCGTGCATAAATATATAAAATAATTATCAAACTACAATAGGCTACAGCGAAAAGGGAATAATTTGGAATCCCTCGTAAAATTACATCAAAAAATGTAAAATAATAATAATAATAAAAAATTTATGTTAATAATATAGTAATACTAAAGGCCATTAGAGACCTTTTATTGTTTCTTCGATAAATAAATGCTTCCTATTAAATTTGCTTTATAGCGGCAACACTATAGGTGGCTCGAGCCGACGGGGAACATAGGGGGAACGTTTTCCATACCCGGGAGGGGCGGAGAACCCCCGCGACACCAGCAAATACCAAAGAGCGCGGGTTCCGGAGACCATCCCGCAGGGTGGAATTAGCCTACGCCGTATTCCCGAAGCCGAGAGACCCCGACTCCGCATCGTGCGGTATAACCTGGGGTAATCTTTCGTAAAAAAAAAAAAAAAGCACAATTAATAGAAAGTCTATTATTTTATCGAGAACCAATAAAAGGTCTCTAAATAGGCCCCCTAATCATATCATATTACTATCATTATTAACAATAATTTTTTATTATGATAATTTTTTACATTTTTCTATTGAAATTCTACGACGATCCAAAAATTATTCCTTTCGCTGAGCTGTTTGTAGTTTTTGAGATATAGATTTTTTTTTTTTTTTACATTTCCAGGCTTAAACTTGGACAGCATTCCAGCAATGTATTCCGTTTACTGTAGCATTAATATTTTGTAAGATACATATGACGGATAATCGAAAAGCTGACATATATATATATAGTATACTATATTATAATTATATAAGTATATATATAGTATATATATATCTATAATATATATATTATATATATTATATATATTAATATATATATATATATAATATAAAATAATAATAATATTATATAATTATTCATACTTGTGCACGTGAGAAGATTAGGAATTTTCAGACCCCGTAACAATGAACTTCCTAGAGATGCCAGAAGTTCGATAGAATTTTCAATAAAATGTTATATTATTGTCATTTATTACCATTTATTTCATTAAATGCATATTTATTTATAATTTTCAAAGTAAACTTTTAACGCGAATCTAAAATGTATTCTTTTTCAGTGTAGCATTATTAGTTTTAAGAATACATATGACGGCTAATCGAAAGCTGATATATATATACAGAGGGTGGCAACCCGCTCATTTAGGGTAGTCGCTAGCGCACATCCGCCCTCGAGAAAACGTGTCCGCTAGCGCTCTCCCACCTATTCAGACATCACACCCGCTATTCGCAAGTCCGCACGTCGACGTCTTCCTGCTAATAATTTCGACTCACAAAAGAGATTTCAATATAAATACTAACTAAATAGCATCCTATCTACAAAAAAATTATTTAATAATAATATACTGAAAATGATGCAAAAAAATTTAAACGAACTCAAGATTTTCCTCTTCCTTCTCAATGTCTTCTTCAAAAGGACAAGAAGATCCCAATATTACCTTAAAGATTACTGTTCAAATAAAAGCAGTAAGGCTGACCTCTTTGCCCTCACAAAATATCCCCACCAATACTAAATATTCCCTCTACAGCAGAACTAGGAGAGGTGTATTATATTTAAGAACAGTTCAACAAATCTGCCTATGCTGAAAGGGAAAAATGTCCTTGGTGATAGGAGTGCTGGTGTTAGTTCACTCCCAGCAGTCATTGCTAATTTAAGGTCTCACCTAAATCATTTCTCTCCTCTGTCTGAAATAATTTTGACCCACCCTTCTACACCATAAGAAAGTCTAGTTTTCTTCCAAGACTTAAGTAGTCCATGAAAAGTCTCGACTCCTGCAGAGTCGATGCTAATGCACGTATCAGCTCGGTAGCTGTATATATATATATTAATAATAAGTATATATATAATTATAATACTATATATATATATATATTTATAATAAGTATAATATATATTATATATATATAATAAAATATATATATACTATATATATTATATAATATATATATATAATTATTATATATATAAATATAATATATATAAAATTATTATATACTATATATATAATAAATATTATATATATATATAATATATATACTCCATAATATATATATAATATATATATATATATTATATATATATATTTAATATATATATATATATATATATATATATAAATATTATATATAATATATATATAGAATATATTATATACATATATATATATAATATAATATATATATTATATATAATATATATTATAATATATATATATATATATAATATATTATATAATTATATATATATATATATATATAAATAATATACTATAATAATATTTGTGTGTAATCAGTTCTGTGTAAGAACCCAAATATATATATATTATCATATATATATATATAATATTATAATATATATATATATATATATATAATATAATATATATTATATATATTAATATAACTATATATATTATATTTTGGGTTTACATTAGACCCCTCTAAACTATATAATATAATATATATAATATATATATAATAAGATATATATAATAATATATCATATATATATATAATTATATATATATATATATATTATGTATAATATATATATTAAAAAATATATTATATATATATATATATATTCTATATATATATATAATATATATATTATATATATAATATATAATATAGATATATATAATAATAATATATAAATATATATATATAATATATATATAATATTATATATATATATATATATATATATATATATAAATAATATAATATATATATATATATATAATTATATATAATATATATAGTATATATATATATAATAACATTACATATAATATATAATATATAATAATATATATATATTATATATATATATAATTATAAATATATTATAATATATGAAATTATATATATATATATATATTATAAGTAATTCAGTTCTGTGTAAACCAAATATATCATATTATATACATGTATATATTATATTAATATATTTATATATGATATATTAATAATATATTTAATATATATATATACCATATATATATATATAATATATATAATATAATATATATATATATATTATATATAATATTTATTATAATATATATTATATATAATTTATAATAATATATAATATTATAATATATATATTATATATATATAATTATAATATATATATATAAATATATATATTAATATATATATATATATATCTATTAATAAATATATATATAATATATATATAAATAATATATATATATATAATATAATATAATAGTATAATATTATATATATATATAATATATTAATATATATAATATATTTATATATTGTGGTTTCCAACCAGAATGTATTAGATATTGCCTAAGTTATCTATAGTAATAATAATATATTAATTAAAAGTTACAGATGAGGGTAATAGCCATCAGTCATAAAATCAATTTAAATATTAATTTATTATATATGGTCCTAAGGAGGTGAGATTATTTTGGAAGTTAACTTATCAAAAAAAAATAAGTCCTAGACTAAAAGTATAATTGTTATAAACTTAAAAATAAAAATTATATTTCTTTATTATAACCAATAGGAATTTTTAATAAGTAAACTATATTTCATTTTTTTAAAAGGCGACAGTGCGGAAGCAAAAGAGCG
>JABUQX010030776.1:17500-52500 GCA_015478945.1 Trachelipus rathkii
GTTGCATATTGAAGCAAATTGTACCTGCAATAAGGAAATGATGATTGTAAAGATTAAAAGATTAAGGAGGAGTCTGTAATTCGTTGATGGAGAGCAGCTGTTCATTCTTCTTCAGCTAAATTTTTCTTTCCTCCCTTTATGTCCTTCTAAAATAAATTCTTCTTCCTCATAGATCCAATGGTTCGATTCGAAATGCTATTCTTCTGCCATTCAGTGCTAGAAGACAGTGCTAATCGGTGTGGAAAAAATTCGCTCTTCGGTTCTCTTTCTATCACTCTCGTCTAATTTTCATTCAGCTGAGAAATCGTTGGCAGGGATAGCTATTCGGACGAGCAAAGCTGGCCTTTCATCAAAGCAACGTGCGTTTAACCTCCTTGGTTCCCTCACTGAACAAATCTTTTCACCATCTCAACAACTTCTTAAATTGCTTCCTCCCTCTTATCGATCTGATCATTGTGTGTTGCAATTCTCCACTTAAAAGCTATTCTCTCGGCCCCTCCTAACTATATTCTCTAGTCTCAATACATCACTTCAAACTCCTCAGTGTTGGAGCAGCTCTCACATGTCCAACCTATTCCGAAAAAAAGGTAGCCGCTCTATCGCTTCTAACTATCGCCCTGTAGCTTCCACTTGTATTCTATCTAAGTCTTGAAACCCTTCTCACTCAACTTCTTAGATCATCTGGAAATCACTCCGATCGCCAGTACGCTCTCGTTGCACGAAGTCTAATGGCCGATATACCTTCTATCTAACCGATTATGGTTTTTCGCTCTTAGGAACTATGGGAGACTTGGGTGGTGGCTTGACATATCCGAAAGGCATATTGACCGAGTATGCAACGACGTTGCCGTAATGCTCTCCAAGCTCACCCCGCCCTTTTGGTTTCCCTCTCTATTTGGCTTACTATAGTCTACTTCTTTCAAATCGCTCCATATCCGGCTGTTGTTGACTGGGCACTTCTTCATTCTTTTCTGTCAACAGGTGAGGTGTTCCTCAGGGTTCTGTCTTATCTCATAATTTATTTTCTATATTTCATTAATAATCTTCTCACTTGCACCTCTATCCACACGTATTCCGATGACTCGACCCTTCATTCTTAACTCATATCAATTCTACTCCCACTGTTACTTCTCCGATGTTATTCTCGCTGATGGATAGAAATAACTTGTGAAATTCAATTCTTTAAAACCCAACTTTTACAAATCTCCTTCTCCAAAATAACTTCTAACTTTCCTGTTTCTTTCAACGGTTCTGTCGTCTCTCCTTTTGACAATATAACATCCTTGGCCTTAAACGAACAAAAAAATTCCTGGAAACTCACAATCAAAACACGGTTGCTAGTCGCGGTCAAAAGAATTGGAAGTTCGGTTAGACGTAGACTTTCCTCCTTTCTCATTGCTCCGGATATATCAAAGTCTCATGCCGCCCATGGTATAGAGTACTGCCTGCTCATATCTGAAAGGGGGCTCTGGTTTCACCGCCTTTTGAAAACAGGGTCGAGCCCAACGGCAAAAGCTTATAAACTGGTTCTGTATGCTTTCCATTCCACTTGACCCTCTATCTTGCGAGGCCGGATTGTTGTGCCTGATTCTCTTTCCTATTAATCCTATATTGTACGCAGCGGCAGTGCTCGAGGGAACTTTATCACTCGCGTACCACCACCAACCGTTCGTGCACAATATATATAGTTTATATATATATTATTAAAGTATTATTATAATAATATATATATTATATATATATAATATTATATATATATATATATATATATGATATAGTATATATATATATATATAGTGTGCGGGTTCAAATCCCAGAGAAGGCAGTTAATTCGTTACCTTCTCATTATATGTATTTTTCTTTAACATTATATATATATATAGTGTTGTAATTTATATATAATATTTATAATATAATATACTATATATATATTATATATATATGTATATATATATATATATATTATATCTATATTATATATATTTACAATGCCTTCGTAGCACAATAGTCTGTATCTGCGCACAGAGTCATGCGTGACATTGGTTAAACACATCCAGGCTAGTTGCTGTGGGTGCTTCTCTCTTTCCACCACCTCTGTTTTGTGGAACATTCTCTTCCATCTTCTGTATTCCACTGAATTTACCCTCACGTTACCTCGTCTGACTCATATGGGTATTTGCCGCAGAGGGTGAACTTTTAGAGTACTAACACCCCCTCCTTGAATAGCTCTGCTCGTGAGTGGTGGTGACAACTGTAAAAAATCCTTGATTAGCATATGTGGCCAAATGACACTGTAATTCCCTATTCCCCCATCCAAAACGCCATTCAGATTGATCCCACAGAACAATCGTACTCTTTTCAAACATTACCCCATATGGATATATGTAACAAACCCACTACAAAATTTTGACCTTTCAACTTAAATTTAACCTTTAAACTTCTAGTGCTCCACACACACAAAACTACCAATAGCTCTCTATCCACAACTCACTCATTCAGATGTGGCAAATCCTTGTACCCCTGCTCATTCCTTTCCACACAAACAAACACATTTCACACTCACACCACTCATTTTCGCCACTTTCCTTCATCTTTGTTTCAGTCACAGCGAGCAAATCAAAATTTGCCCTTTCTTAAATACCTCCATCACCTCTCGCTCATGCTGCCTCACATTTATTCCTCTGAACTATTGTAATACAGATCGATTCATACATTTTCGCCGAGGATAGAAGGGCGCTTACTGCATCACACCTTCTCCGAGGCAAGCATTAGCATTCCTGGCAAGATAAGTGTAGTAGGCAGCCCACCTTAACTACCACCGTCCCCTTAGTCGCTTCTACGACACGCAAGGACATACGATGTGGGCAAATAAGGGATAGGGTAGTCGTAAGATGTTGTCTAGAAGAAGGGTGTGGATATAAGTATTGTTATGATTAATTGTCTGGAAGATGAGGTATATATGAGACGCATAACAGAAGGCGGAACATTAGGCACTGGACTGTCATACACATACCATAAGCAAAATGGTATATATACATATATAAGATATATATATATATATATATATATATATATATATAATTTAATATATATAATTATATATATAATATTATATTATATATATATATATATATATATATATATATATTATATATATATATGAAATATATATATATCAATATATATATATAATATATATATAATATATATATATATATATATATATATAATAAATATATATATATATAATATAATATATATATATATAACATAATATATATATATATATATATATATGTATATAAAATTATTATTAATTATGAGTTTATAGTAATTCAGAACTTCTAAAATATTGTTTCAATTAATCGGCAAAATAACGGCGAAATTTGTAGAACGAGACGATTTAAAAAAAAGTGAATTTTTTTGCCGATGACGATGACGATGAATGTCCATCACTAATCTATATATAATATATATAATACTATTTATAATATGATATTATATATATATATATATATTTATATATATTATTATATATATATATATATATATTATATATATATATAATATATATATATTGATCAATTCGTGTAATTGATTGGGTGTAATGGCGTGTGTGCCCTTATGTCAGGGGAGGACTCCATATATACCCTCCTGTGCACTTATAATTCCGTTAAAATAAGCTATGCATGTGTAAGTATTAATCTTTCACATACCCAATACAATACCATACTCAAAGCAGCCTCCAGAACTTTTAAAAAGTGAACAAACTGAACAGCCAAACCACACTCCTCAGTACGTAGTATGTTAATATATATAGTATATATATAATATATATATATATCATATATGATATATTATATATATATATATATATATTAATCATATATAAATATATATAATATATATTATAATATATATAGTATAGTATATAATATATAATATAACTATAATAATATATTAATAATATATATAGATGAAATTACTAGTGAATGATCAAGAGCGGAGGCAGATGGTGATTGATTGGATTTGGAAGTTGTGTAATAGCGTTTATGGAGGGTATAGTTCCAACGGATTTGGAGGGAGAGCGGTAATAGTACCACTATTAAGGGTAAGAGGAGAAAAAGGGAATTGTAGAAATTTAGGGGAATAAGTTTATTGAGTGTGGTAGGTAAAATGCGTCGTTAATGTGTTGAAAGAGTGCGCGAGTGACTGAGGGACGGTTGTCTGAAGAACAAGGTTTAGGAATGGTAGAGGATGTTGGATCAAATCTTAACATTGAAACAAATGATTGAGAAAAGAGGGAGAAGAAGAAAAAGTATTTAGATTTTATGGATTTAACAACAGGCGTATGATAAGTTAATAGGGAAGCTTTAGCAGGTATAGTGATATATGTGTTGTGAGCTTCTGAATGGACATCAAAATTGTAGACGATATGAAGCGTGCTTGTAAGAAAAATGGTGTCAATGGTGATTGTTACGGATAATAAGCGAGTGAACAGGGTTGTGTTATTCCTTGGTTATTCAATGTGTAATGGAGGGGTATAAAGAATCCGAGGTGGAGATGGGCAGGAAAATGGTGTTGAAGATGAAATGGAAGGAGTGAGGGTTCCCTAGTCCTATTTATCATGCGGATGATTTGGTTAATGTGTGGCGAACTGAAGAAGAGTTGAAGAGGATCTGGAGAGAGATTTGCCAGGGTATGTAAAAGGAGGGGTTGAAAAGTAAAACGTAATAAGTAAAGGTATGGTTGTGCATGAGGAGCAGTCCCTCAGTGTGAAGTTATGTAGATATGACTCTTTAACTGGAGCAATGTCTGAAGTTTAATAATATTTAGGGTATGTGTCGGATGAGAAGGGAACGGATGATGGCAGAGTGTAAGGTAGAAAGTTGGAAGGCAGGAAAGGTGCTGGGCAATAAATCGTGGTGAACTGTAAGACTAATCTTGAGTGCGCTAAGAGTCTTACATGAGGGTATGTTGTTTACCTGTGTTATTGTATGGAAGTGAGAGAGACTATGGTTGAATAAGAAGTATAGATCTAAAGTTCAATGGTTCAGATGGACAAATCTTAGGGGCGTGTTAGTGTAGGTGTGAAAAGATTTAATAAAGTGAGGAATGAACGTATAGAGAGTGGTGTGTGTGAAGAAAGGGGTTAAGAGAGAAATAAAATGAAAACGATTATTGAGATGGTTTGTCATGTGGAAAGGATGAATGAAAGTCGGTGGTTAAGCGGATGTAAGTGGTGAGTGTGTTGGCGACCGGCTGGGACACCGAAGAGAAAGTGGATTGAGTCGGTGAACGAATGTCTGAAGGAGAGAAAATGTGAGTTTGGCGAGAGGCGAAGAATAAAGTGCATGATAGGAGAGAACGGGGTTTTGTATGGGGCATGGTTGTGGCCCCACTTGGGCCAGGGATGAACCCTTAATTGACGAGATTTACATAGTGAGGGTCCATCGCGTTCCATGATGCTCTAGGTGGATTTTCTGTCTGTGACGACTCTCACTAATAATGGTACAGAGGGGGCGGTAAAGCTGGGCTTTCTTTTCGCCTTTTGTCAATGTTCTCGCTACTGCTTTTCTTTCCGATGCTTGTACAGCCCCTTACCCAATCTTGGGTCAAAGAGGAAGGTGAAGAAAGAGAGAATATATATATATATATATATATATAAATTATATATAATATAATATAAAAATATATATAATATATAAATATATATATATATATATATATATATATATATATATATATATAATCTACTTCATTTCCCCAGATTGAGCATGAGGTGCGCATCATACTCCAGAAACAGCAAAGTAGTAGAACATGAAGTAAGTTGAAAGGAAAGCCCTCCCCCTTAAAGTGAGAGCTTGTAGCAGTGAAAAAATAAAATCCACCCTAAGGCCTCAAAAGACTGCGACGGACCCTCATTGCGGTATCTCATCAGTGTAGGGTTCATTTCCTTGGATCAGACCCACAACCATATGACCTCACAAAACCCCGCTGTTCACATCTATTAAACTCCTTTCTTCTCACCTCACCAAACCATCTTAATACACTTTCATTTTTTCCTCTCATTTACACTTTTCTTCACACCACACAACTGCCTAACACGTTAATTCCTCATTTTATCAATTTTTCTCACATTATCTTTCAACCTCCTCCTTTTACACATCCTGCCAAAACCCTCTACCAATCTTCTCAAACTTTCTTCAGATTCGCCACACAAAACCAAATTATCAGCGTACAATAAGTTATTGCTCCCTCCCCTCTCTTCCATTCTCCATGTCTTACACATCCCTTTACCTATAATTCTTTCATCAATCCATCCATACACAAATTAAATAACCAAGGTGACACAATACATTCCTGTCTCACTCCACTATTAAACCATTCACTTTCACTATATTTTTACACACGCTTCACTATCGTCATACATACTTTTGACTTCATTCTGAAGTCTACTACCAACACCATATATAAAAAACTTAATTTGCCACTTGCTTTCCTATTAATCCTACCATACGTCTGTTGCAAGTTCCTAAAACGCAATAGTTTATTCTTCTCTTTCTCTCAATCATTTGTTTGAATGTAAGAAATTTTTTCTACACATCCTCTACCACTTCTAAATCCACCTTGTTTTTAGCCAATCATTCCCTCAGTCACTTGACGCACTCTTTCAACCAAAATAATAGCATGCATCTTCCCTACAATGACCAATAAATTAATTCCCCCAAAGGCTCCCTTACATAAGGGTATTATTATTGCTCTCCTCCAATCCTGTGGAACTGTACCCTCCATAAACGCGGTTACACAATTTTCATATCGGGTCAATCACAATCTCGCCTCCTTTCTTGATCATTTCACTAGTAATTACATATATACCTGCACTTACCATTCTTCAACTTCCATTAATTACCTTATCCCCCAAATATCTATTTGTTCTTACACCATCAAACCCATACAGTCACTATCACCTCTTTATTACGACGGTTATGCAGAATTTCGAAGTGTTCCCTACGCACCTTCCTCACATCTATTTCATCAGTCACGAAAGTACAGTTCCTATTCATTATGGAGATTAAAAAATCAATTAACCTAACATATCATACAGAATTAAGAGGAATATCAAGTATCAAACGTTTAGAATTTATAGTAGCAGCAATAACCAATGTATAAATTTCTGATTAAACACGAATTCTACAAACGAGGGATAAAATACAAACATTTAGTGATCTTATATCCCAAAATATTGCATATGAAATTCATCAATATTTGTCATATCTAGGATCATCATCATTTACATAAATCCAAACACAAATTGAGTCAAACATTTGAACACTTTTAATAAAAAAAAGAATTGAAAAAAAAAAAACTAATTTCACTCTTCCGCAAGTCAAAAACTGACGGGATTATATTAAATAGTATATCAACTCTTTTCAAAAGGGAATTAAATGAAATATACTATTTAATCCCTTTATTCTGGGAAATAACATGTATACTTAGTCGGATCACCTAGCTTTATTGCTGTATTAAGTAATACAGCATAATATTAAACAAAAAATTCCATTTCTTTTACAAAGAATTATAATTGAATTTATTACGGGAAACTCAATTTAAGGTTAAAAAAAGGAATGCACCGAAAAGAAAACGAAGTTTTAAAAATTATTTACATTAAATACAATTACATACAGATGTATAAATCCTTCATAAAATTAAGTATATATATATATTTGTTTAATAAAAATTTATATATAAAGAGTTTGAATAATACTACATTCATAAAATAAAAAATAAATATCTTTATAACGAGGAAAAAATTGAATCTGCTTTCTCGTACGCTCTTTCGAATCAAATAAATAAAATTTACACAAATTAACCAATGACCATCCATAACAGTGTATTTTAGATACTAAACCCCAAAGAGATAAACTCATGCACTCCCACGATTTTCATCTCTCCTAAGTAGTTTCAAATTGAGCCGGGCTTCTCGAAACGACGACTCCAACCTGTAAGAAATTTATTTAATTTTTTACTTTATTTTTTTTTATATAGTATCCGGTTAACAAATATAGTCGTGGTCTACAAAGCATATAATGTTAGCTTACAGTATATTGTAAACTATAGTAAACTTAGGTTAAGGCTAGGTTTATTACCATATGCTATAGTAGTAACCCAAAAATATAAGATTACTTATAAGAGCCATTAAAAAACATACAACCATTTACTTTTTGTATTCAGGTGCTACGGTTAAAGACTAAAAGAGCTAACAATAAGCTTAACATTTAAAGAGAGAGCTAAACATATGTGGTTTTATAATCCAAAAGTATGATAGCGTTAATCCAAAGACATTCTCGTCTTAACAATTAAAATAAACAAACATACAAATAATCAGAGTAAAATTTACCGATTCTAAAGCTTTAATTTTGTCTTCTGCTCCTCCCTTTACCCGAAATTATAGCTAGCATGACCCCTCCTGCGACCTGGAGAGGTGCCGTGAGACCGGCATTGAGAGACAAGAGCCTTTAAATCCTCCTAATAAATAAAATTCTTTAATAAAAAGTAAAAACGAAGTTTTATAAAATTGAAACTGAAAAGCAAATTTCTTATGACAATTCTGGATTTACACTACAAGAAACCGGATTTTAATTAAAAAATAAATAGATTAAAAGAAAAAAAAACTGAGGCAGGACCTTGAATGAGATCCAAAACATATCTAAATGTGAGCTTGCAAGTACAAAAAATAATGATATAAAATAATTCAGGATACTACTACTACTACTACTACTGCATTAACGATGTAAATAACTATAAATCTTTTGATGTCATTTACTTAGATTTTCAAAAGGCATTTGATACCGTCCCTCATCTAAGATTATTGGAAAAACTTAAGAATTCATGGTATTTGAGGAAGACTTTTAAATTGGATTAAAAATTGGTTATTGGATGGACGACAACGAGTTTCTATTAACGGTGAGTGCTCAGAATGGGCTAATGTTATTAGTGGTGTACCCCAAGGATCTGTCCTGGGTCCAATATTATTATATATGTGATATTTTAAGAAATATCTCGAAATTTGCGGACGATACGAAACTTGGAAATGGCATAAACTATGAGAAAGATTATACAATTACTCCAAAGCGAATTGAATAAATCGTTAACTAGTCAAAAACATGGCAAATGAAATTTAATACCTATATATGTAATATTATACATTTTGGGAGTAGGAACCGCGAATATGATTAAATATTAGATGACAGTTATCAAAGTTGTCAGCGAGGAAAAGGATATAGGTGTATTAATTAATAAGGATTTAAAGTTTGCGAAACAATGTGCTGATGCTGTTAAAAAAGCAAATAAAGCACTAGGATTTATTGCCAGAAACTTCGAATATAAATCTAAAAATATTATACTTCCTCTGTAAAACATTAGTTAAGATCTCATCTGGAACACCCAGTACAGTTTTGGAGTGCATACCTCAAAAAGTACACAAAACTGAAAGAATTCAAAGAAGGGCAACAAAATTAATACCCGAATTGAGAGGTAAGTCATACGAGCAATGACTACGTGAATTAGATATCTATTCTTTAGAGACAAGAAGATTGAGAAGAAATTTAATAGAAGTTTTTAAAATACTAAATAAATTTGACGACAATATTGATTACAAGCAATTCTTTTTAGATAATTTAATGATGTAACACGAAACAATGGGCATAAACCTTCTCATAAACGATTTCAAACCAATATAGCAAAGAATTTCTTCACTTACGACGTAATTGAGAAGTGGAATAGTCTTTCTTATGAAATAGTGAGCAGTGGCAACATCGATTCATTCAAGAAAAAATTAGATAAGGGAATTGGTCTTTGCACTTCAATTCAACTCTGCTTTTCGTTTATTGTCCTGGATATGGTAAATCAGAAACTAGAGACAATTGAAATAAAAATGCTAAAAAAACATCACAAAAATTCCTGCGCCAGACATAATAGCTTTGATGTTCACGGCTTGGAACGTATCCGTTCTAAGACGATTTCATCAGTCTTACTATCACCTTAGGTTATAATAAATAACTTATGATATTCACCACATAGAGGCAATGGCTGGTTCAAGACAGTGATGTCATCGACCACACTCACTGAGTAGGAGAAGTAATCTAAAAACAAACTTTTTCACAAACTTGTAGCACTGTGATGCTTGTGTTTAGAGACAGATCTGCTCTAAATGAGCAAACTCATATGTCACGGTATTAAATAAATAAATATATTAATTTGGAATGAGTAGCAACTAAGATGTTAAAAATACATAAACAGATCTGTTTTAATACAGTTGAAATATCCTATGCAATAAATAAACAAAAAATCGATCACACTGAGTAGGAGGAATAATCCGAGAACAAACTTTCACAAACTTGTAGCACTATGATATTTGCTGCTTGGAAACAAGATCTGCTCTAAGGGAGCAAAGTCATAAGTAAAATAATTTATTAATGCTAAAACATGTAACAACTATAATGTTAAAAATACATAACAGATTTGTTTTTAAAACAGTAGACACATCAACATAATACATATATAAAAAAACTTAACAGACTAACTACTACTACTTTCGATAAAAAAGACAGGAAAGATCGTCTAAGTATAATAAAACAATGTTTTGAAAGTTCAAAAATGTAACACAAAATACAAATAAAATAACTATCAAATAAAAGCAATATTAATCGATAACACATAAAAGGTATTTATTTCAAAGGAAAAACATTACAAAAATAAAGGAAAAAACATATAAAAAATAAATGAAAGATGCAACTCACACTATTGTGTTGCTTCAAAAACTCTGCAGCATTTTCTTCGGCGCTTCCTCCAATTTCACCAATTAGAATTATTCCTTTAGTTTCTGGATCCTTTTTGATATATATATATATATATATATATATATATATATATATATATGTAATTATATAAAATTACATAACTTTATCTATATATATATATATATATATATATATATATATATATATATATATATATATATATATATATATATATATATATATATATATATATATATATATATATATATATATATATATATATACTATACTATAATATATATATATATATATATATATATATATATATATATATATATATTACCTCCCATTTTTAATGGTGCGTCTTTCTCTTTTGCGTTCATATTCTTCACACACTTATCCTCCAGGCAACATATTACTGACCACCATTTATCCACATATCATATACACATACTTAAAGTACACACCCCTCTTCTAGATAACACTTTACAGACATCCTTACTACTCATATCCCTGTGTGTGGGGAGAAAAAAAATTGCTCACATCGTATGTCCTGCGTGTCGTAAAAGGCGACTAAAGGGACGGTGATAGTTGGGTTGGCTGCCTACCATCTATCTCCAGTGACATTGATGAAGATGTGATGTGAAGATGTCTTAGAAGTGTATGAATCGTATGGGTACATGGAATGTCAGAAGGAATAAATGTTGAGGAGAAAGGAGAGAGGAGGAGTGATGGATGTATTTAGAAGAGCAAATTTGATTTGCTCACTTTGTGACTGAAACAAGATGAAAGGAAACGTTGAAACTGAGTGGTGTGATGTGAAATAATGTGTGTGCTGGTGTGGGAAATGAATGAAGAAGAGAAAGGAGTTACGAATTTTGATGACGACCTGTGGTACGAAGCTATGGTAGACTTTGATTGCGTGAGTCCTAGAATTCTAATGGTTAAATTTAAGTTTGAAAAAGGTCAAAGGTATGTGGTTGTGACGTATGGTCCATCTGAGGAAACGTTGAAGAGAGTACGATTTTTGGGATAATCTGAATGATGTTCTGGATGGGATGGTAGGAACTTCAGATTGATAGTTTTGGGAGACTAAATGGTTGGATGAGTGATCAAAAGGATGGTATAATAGGTGGTTTTGGGGTGGCGGGGGAAAATGAGAATGGTGGAAGGTGATTGATTTCTGTGAAGAGAGGTATGTGTGTGTAGTACTTTCTTTAAACACAAGAGTTTCCATAAGTATACTAAGTTGGTGTAGGTAGGGATGGTATCGAAGTGAAAGTATGATTGATTTAGTGTTGATGATGGTGAAGAGGAGATGTTGAAGTATGTGTTGGATGTTAAATCAGTGAGGGGTTTAGGAATGGGATTATCGGATCATTATGTTGTTCTATGTAAAATTAAGTTAGTGGGGCTTGGATGGAGAAGAAGGTGATACGAAAGGAAGTAGGTAAAATTAAGAGTGAGAAGTTAAGTGAGCAAGACAATAAGGATAAGTATGTAAGAGCGCTCGCTAGTAAATCGGGTTGAATGTGAAGAAGTTGATACTGAACAAATCTGGAAGCAAATGAAGGAAGCGATTGTTAGTAGTGCAAAAGAGGTATGTGGATGTGCTAAAGTAGGAAGTAAGAATATTAACAGTGAATGGTGGAATGAAGAGGTGATGAAAGCGGTTAAAGGTAAAAAAGAAGCGTGGTTGAATGTACTAAAAGTAAATGATGAAGTCTCAAAAGAAAGATGCTTGGAATTATATAAGGAGGAAAAAAATACTAAAAGGTGTATACGTAGGAAAAAACAAGAGGTAAATGAATAGTTTGGAAGGAGGATGAATGGGGACTTACAAGAGAATAGGAAGCTCTTCTGGAAGGAAGCGCGAAAGGTTAAGAATGAGAATAGGGGAATCTGCTTAGAATAATGAATAGGGATGGTGCTTTTTTTGTAACTGATGAAATGGATGTGAGGGAGTGTGGAAAGAACACTTCGAAAATCTGCATAATATTGGCAGTAATGAAGAGGTGATAGTGAATGTGTGTGGTTTTGATGGTGCAAGAAGGAATAGGTATTTTGGGGATGAGGTCATTAGTAGGAGGAGGTAATGGGTAGAGTGAGAAAGTTGAAGAATGGTAAATCTGCAGGTATAGATGAAATTACTGGTGAAATGATCAAGAACGGAGGCGAGATGGTGATTGATTGGATTTGGAAGTTGTGTAACAAAGAACGTTTATGGAGGGTATAGTTCCAAGGGATTGGAGGAGAGCAGTAATAGTACCCTTATATAAGGGTAAGGGAGAAAAGGGGAACTGTAGAAATTATAGGGGAATAAGTTTATTGAGTGTTGTAGGGAAGGTATATGCTGGTATTTTGGTCGAAAGAGTGCGTCGAGGGAAAGCAGGACTGATTGAGGGTGAAGAACAAGGTGTTAGGAGTGGTAAGAGGATGTGTGGATCAAATTTTTACATTGAAACAAATGATTGAAAAATGAGGGAGAAGAAGAATAAATTATATTTAGGTTTTATGGATTTACAACAGGCGTATGATAGAGTTAATAGGGAAGCTTTATGGCAGGTATTAGTGATATATGGTGTTGGTGGTAGGCTTCTGAATGGAATCAAAAGTATGTATGACGATAGTGAAGCGTGTGTAAGAATAAATGGTGTCAATGGTGATTGGTTTAGGATTAATAGCGGAGTGAGACAGGGTTGTGTTATGTCTCCTTGGTTATTCAATTTGTATATGGATGGGGTTATGAAAGAATTATGGTGGGAATGGCAGGAAATGGTGTTAGAATGATGGAGAATGGAGATAAGTAAAATGTCCTTACCTGTTATATGCAGATGATTTGGATTTGTGTGGGCGAATCTGAAGAGGATTTGAGCGGAATGGACAGAAATGAGTTGGCAGGGTATATAAGGAGGGTTTGAAAGTAAACGTAGATAAGAGTAAGGTTATGGTTGTGAGTGAGGACAGTCCTCAGTGTGAATGAAGTTATGTTAGATGATGAGCAGCTGGAGCAAGTGTCTGAGTTTAAATATTTAGGGTATGAGTGTAGTAGGAAAGTTGTGAATGGCAGGAAGGTGGCTGGTGCAATTAAATCGTTGGTGAATGTAAAGGGACTAAGTCTTGAGTGCGCTAAGGTCTTACATGAGGGTATGTTGTTACCTGTGTTATTGTATAGTAGTGAGACTATGGTCTGGAATAAATATAGATCTAAAGTTCAATGTGTTCAGATGGACAATCTTAGGGGCATGCTAGGTGTGAGAAGAATTAATAAAATGAGGAATGAACGTATTAGAGAGATGTGTGGTGTGAAGAAAGGGGTAAATGAGAGAATAAATGAAAGTATGTTGAGATGGTTTGGTCATGTGGAAAGGATGAATGGTAGTCGGTTGGTTAAGCGGATGTATAGTAGTGAGTGTGTTGGGAACCGACCGGCTGGGAGACCGAAGAGAAAGTGGATTGAGTCGGTGAACGAATGTCTGAAGGAGAGAAATGTGAGTTTGGCAGAGGCGAGAATAAAGGTGCATGATAGGAGAGAATGGCGGGGTTTTGTATGGGGGCATGGTTGTGGCCCACCTGGGCAAAGGGATGAACCCTTACATTGACGATTTACCATAGTGAGGGTCCGTCGCGGTCCCATGAAGCTCTAGGGTGGATTTTCTGTCTGTGACGAGTTTTCACTAATTAATGGTACAGAGGGGGCGGTAAGGCTGGGCTTTCTTTTCGACATTTGTCATACTCTCCTACTGCTTTTCTTTTCCGATGCTTGTGCACCATACTCCCAAACTTGAAAAAAAAGGTAGATAAAAAAAGAAAAATATATATATATATATATATATATATATATATATATATATATATATATATATATATATATATATATATATATATATATATATATATATATATATATATATTTTTCTATATATATATATATATTTATAAGGGAGAAACGACAGGTCATGGCAAGAATCGTGGGTTTGAGTCCTAGTTCGGATCTAGGTAGAAAATTACCTAGAAAAGTTCCCCTCCTTGAATAGGGCTATGCCCGTGAGGTGTGAACTTTTATAAAAATATATAGCTTCGTCTATGAAGTAGTTCCCTATAAATGAAAACTTAAAATCATCCGAGTCATGTGCGAGATTAAAACTCAAAATGGAAAGAGACAGAAATTTAGAAGTCGCAAACCAACCGCCGCGAAACTGATGATGGATTTACTGATCACCATTCTTGTCTTTCTCTACTGACGCTCCCCGAAAGAGGTGGAGGGAGTGCCTCCACGAAAGCTTGGAAGTGTTAAGGAGAAAGATTTATTATTATTTTGTACTTGGCAATTATATATAGATTGTGTAATAAAGAAGTTTTTAGAAGTGGATTTTTAATTAGTGAAATAATTTAGGGGTATAATGAACATATATATATATATATATATATATATATATATATATATATATAAATATATGTTTCTATAACTTAATATATTTATATTTATATATATCTTTCTATATATATACTACTATATATATATATATTTATATATATATATAACTATATATATATATATATATATATATATATATATATATATATATATATATATATATATATACTACTATATATACATATATATATATATATATATATGATATATATATATATATATATCTATCTTATCCTATTGTGTGGGAGAAGAATTGCCCACAACGTATGTCCTGCGTGTCGTAGAGACCGACTAAGGGACGGTGATAGTTGGGTTGGCTGCCTACTACCATCTATTCTTGCCAGGAATGCTAATGCAGGCCTCGGGAGAAGGTCGTGATCGCCGTAAACGGCGTTCTATCTTCGGCGAAATTGTATGAATCGTTTAGGTACATGGAATGTCAGAGGGATAAATGTTGAGGGAGAAGAGGGAGAGAGAATTGATGGATGTATTTAGAAAGGGCAAATTTGATTCGTTGTCTGCTTCAATGACTGAAACAGCGTTGTCTGGATAAGGTCTAGATAAGTTAAGTTTTGTGATGTGAAATGTGTGCGTGCTGGTGTGGAAGAGAATGAGAGAGAAGAGAGAAGGAGTTGCAATTTTTGATGAGTGACCTGTGTGGTATGAAGCTATGGTAGACTTTGATTGTGTGAGTCCTAGAATTCTAATGGTTAAATTAAGTTTGAAAAGGTCCAAGGTATGTGTGGTTGTGACGTACCATCTGAGGGAAACGTTGAAGAGAGTACGATTTTTTGGGATAATCTGAATGATGTTCTGGATGGGGTGAGTAGGAGCTTCAGATTGATAGTTTTTTGGGACCTGAATGGTTGGATAGGTGATCAAAAAAGGGATGGTATAGCAGGTGGTTTTGGGGTGGCGGGAGAAAATGAGAATGGTAGGAAGGTGATTGATTTCTGTGAAGAGAGGTATGTGTGTAAGTAATACTTTCTTTAAACACAAGAGTATCCATAAGTATACTAGAGTTGGTGTAGGTAGAGATGGTATCGAAGTGAAAAGTATGATTGATTTAGTGTTGGTGAAGAAGGAGATGTTGAAGTATGTGTTGGATGTTAAATCAGTTAGGGGTTTAGGAATGGGATTACCGGATCATTATGTTGTTCTATGTAAAATTAAGTTAGTGGGGGCTTGGATGGAGAGGAAGGTGATACACGAAAGGAAGTAGGTAAAAATAAAGTGAGAAGTTAAGTGAGCAAGATAATAAGGATAAGTATGTAAGGACGCTCGCTAGTAAAACGGTTGAATGTGAGCAAGTTGAAAGTGAACAAATCTGGGGGCAAATGAAGAGGAAGCAATTGTTAGTAGTGCAAAAGAGGAAGTATGTGGATGTGCTAAAGTAGGAAGTAAAGAATGTTAATAGTGAATGGTGGAATGAAGAGGTGATGAAAGCGGTTAAAGGTAAAAGAAGCGTGGTTGAATTTTCTAAATGCAAATGATGAAGACTCAAGAAAGATGCTCGGAATTATATAAGGAGGAAAAAAGAAATACTAAAAGGTGTATACGTAGGAGAAAACAAAGAGGTAAATGAACAGTTTGGAAGGAGGATGAATGGGGACTTACAAGGGAATAGGAAGCTCTTCTGGAAGGAAGGAAGCGCGAAAGGTTAAGAATGAGAATAAGGGGAATCTGCTTAGAATAATGAATAGGGATGAATTGCTTTTGTAACTGATGAAGTAGGTGTGAGAGGAGTGTGGAAAGAACACTTCGGAATCTACACAATATGCTATTAATGAAAGAGGTGATAGTGAATGTGTGTGGGTTTGATGGTTGCAGAAGAATGATGGGGATGTGGTTATTAGTAAGGAGGAGGTAAATGGGGTAGAGTGAAAAAGTTGAGGAATGGGTAAATCACAAGGTATAGATGAAATTACTGGTGGAATGATCAGAACGGAGGCGAGATGGTGATTGATTGGATTTGGAAGTTGTGTAATAAAGCGTTTATAGAGGGTATAGTTCCAAGGGATTGGAGGAGAGCGGTAATAGTACCCTTATATAAGGGTAAGGGAGAAAAGGGGAACTGTAGAAATTATAGGGGAATAAGTTTATTGAGTGTTGTAGGGAAGGTATATGCTGGTATTTTGGTCGAAAGAGTGCGTCGAGTGACTGAAGGACTGATTGGTGAAGAACAAGGTGCGTTTAGGAGTGGTAGGGGATGTGTGGATCAAATCTTTACATTAAAAAAAATTATAAAAAAATTGGGGGGAGAAGAAGAATAAATTGTATTTAGGTTTTATGGATTTACAACAAGCGTATGATAGAGTTAAAGGGAGCTCTATGGCAGGTGTTAAGTGATATATGGTGGTGGTAGGCTTCTAAATGGAATCAAAAAGTATGTATGACGATAGTGAAACGTGTGTAAGAATAAATGGTGTCAATGGTGATTGGTTTAGGATTAATAGCGGAGTGAGACAGGGTTGTGTTATGTCTCCTTGGTTATTCAATTTGTATATGGATGGGGTTATGAAAGAATTCGAGGTGGTGGCAGGTAATAATGGTGTTAGAATGGTGGAGAATGGAGTTGGAGTGGAGGGTGCCCTACCTATTATATGCGGATGATTTGGTTTCTGTGGCGAATCTGAAGAGAGTTTGAGAAGGTTAGAGAGATTTGCAGGGTGTGTAAAGGAGGGGGCTTGAAAGTAAACGTGGATAAGAGTAAGGTTATGGTTGTGAGTGAGGACAGTCCTCAGTGTGAAGTTATGTTAGATGGTGAGCAGCTAGAACAAGTGTCTGAGTTTAAATATTTAGGGTATATGTTGGATGAGAAGGGAACGGACGATGCAGAGTGTAGTAGGAAAGTTGTGAATGGCAGGAAGGTGGCTGGTGCAATTAAATCGTTGGTGAATGCAAAGGGACTAAGTCTTGAGTGTGCTAGGGTCTTACATGAGGGTATGTTGTTACCTGTGTTATTGTATGGTAGTGAGACTATGGTCTGGAATAAGAAGTATAGATCTAAAGTTCAATGTGTTCAGATGGACAATCTTAGAGGTGTGCTAGGTGTGAGAAGAATTGATAAAGAGAGGAATGAACGTATTAGAGAGTGGTGTGGTGTGAAGAAAAGGGTAAATGAGAGAATAAATGAGAGTATGTTGAGATGGTTTGGTCATGTGGAAAGGATGAATGATAGTAGGTTGGTTAAGCGGATGTATAGTGGTGAGTGTGTTGGGAACCGACCGGCTAGGAGACCGAAGAGAAAGTGGATTGAGTCGGTGAACGAATGTCTGAAGGAGAGAAATGTGAGTTTGGCAGAGGCGAGAATAAAGGTGCATGATAGGAGAGAATGGCTGGGTTTTGTATGAGGGGCATGGTTGGCCCACCTGGGCCAGGGATGAACCCTACCATTGACGATTTACCATAGTGAGGGTCCGTCGCTGTCCATGATGCTCTAGGGTGGATTTTCTGTCTGTGACGAGCTCTCACTAATTAATGGTACAGAGAGGGACTGACTAAGGCTGGGCTTTCTTTTCGACGTTTGTCATGTTCTCCTACTGCTTTTCTTTTCCGATGCTTGTACAGCACCTTACCCCCAATCTTGGGGCAAAGAGGAAGGTGAAGAGAAAAAAGAAAATATATATATATAAATATATATATATATATATATATATATATATATATATATATATATATATATATATTATATATATATATATATATATATATAGATCTTATATATATATATATGTAAACAAATATAACATTATATACTCATATATATATATATATCACCTATATATATAACAACATATATATATATATATATATATATATATATACACATCATATATATATATATATATATATATATATATATTACTCGTATATCAATAGGGATCGTACTTTCACGAATGATGAAATGGATGTTAGGAGAGTGTGGAGGGAACACTTTGAAAAGCTGCATAACATTGACAGTAATGAAGAAGTGATAGTGAATGAGTGTGGGTTTGATGGTGTAAGAAAAAACAGGTATTATGGGGATGGGGTAATTTGTTGGGAGGAGGTAATAGGCAGAGTGAGAAAGTTGAAGAATGGTAAATCTGTAGGTATAGATTGAATTATTGGCGAAATTATCAAGAATGGATGCAAGATTGTGATTGACTGGAAATGGAAGTTGTGTAACAAAGGATTTATGGATGATATAGTTCCAAAGAAATGGAGGAGAACTGTAATAGTATCCTTATATAAATAAGGGTAAGGGAGATAAGGAGAACTGTAGGTACTATAGGGAAATTAATTTATTGAGTGTTTAAGGAAAATATATGCTGGTATTTTGGTTGAAAGAGTGGGTCGTGACTGAGGGACTGATTGGTGAAGAACAAGATGCTTTGGTAGAGGGGTTTAATAAGGTGTGTAAACAGGGTTTGGAAGTAAATGTAGATAAGAGTAAGGTGATTGATGGTGAGTGAGAAGAATCCGCGGTGTGAAATCATGTTGGATGATGAGTAATTGGAACAAGTGTCCGAGTTTAAATATTTAGGTTATATATTGGATGAAAAGGGAACGGATGATGCAGAGTGTAGTAGGAAAGTTGTGAATTGTAGGAAGGTGGCAGGTGCAATTAGATCCTTGGTGAATACAAAGGGACTAAGTCTTGAATGCACTAGGTTTTTTTTTTTCTTGGTAAGTGTACAGTAGCCACCACTGCGCACCAGCTGCGATCCTGAGTTAGAAAATCAACTACAGAGGTAACTCCTAAACTGAACTCATGAAAACGGTAATTCAGGAATTAAAGTTTATAGAGTCGAGTCAGTTCCCGAAGGAAAGCAAAGATCGTGTCAATGTTGAAATGAGGTGATTTTGGAAATATAAATGAAAGGCGGTATTGGAAAGGTATGGTGTGTAACATGAGAAAAACCCTGCCTCGGAAGTTGTGAGGGCCTCACAACCCACGAGAAAATGGTGTACAGAAAGTGGACTCTGGGAACGGCAAAAAGGACACATGGGGGGATCCTTCCTTGCCATGAGGTAACTATGCGTCAGATTAGTATCGCTAATTCTCAAGCAAACCAGAACCACCTCGTGGTCCCGACACCTGCGATAAGACGACGACCAAATCCTCAGGAGCGGTTTTATGCCACGCAGTTTGGCGTCACGACAATCCTCTGACCAATATTCCTGCCAACATGCGAGAAAAAGTTTGAATCGGGAGCAGAAATCAGCCTCTGGAAGGTATCCTAATAAAATGGCTGTAGGTAAGTAGCGTCGACTAGTAATTTTGCAGGTCAGTAATTTTGCTCTGTCAGCCAATTCGTTACCCAGGACACCCACGTGAGATGATATCCAGCAAAATGTCAAATGCTTACGTCTGCCATGTAACATGCATAGAAACTTTGGATGGCGGAATTAAGGGTGTCTAGTCGTTCGGTCTTGTTGTGCAATTAGGGCACCTTGCGAGGTCAAGTATTGCAGAGCATCTCAGGCAGATCTAAAGTAAGAATCCCTGGTAGCAGCTAAAGTCAGCAGGAGCGCTAAACTAACTCGGCCGTAAATACGGATGAGTCAGAAGGGAGGGTGTGAGATACAGTGGGTCCGGAAAAACCGCAGATGCACTCACACCTCCCTCCCGCCGTGAGCCGTCCGTGTAGATTCCCAAAGCTCGCATGGAGAGCCAGGTGAGACACAAAGGAGGCCTTCAGTACAGACGGGTGGTGTCCAGATTTAGATATAGAAGACAAATTCACGCACACCACAGGGGGCGGATACAATCAATAAGGGCAAACATCATTACTGTTTATGGAGGGTATAGTTCCGAGGGATTGGAGGAGAGCAGTAATAGTACTCTTATATAAGGGTAAGGGGGATAAGGGTAACTGTAGGAATTATAGGAATTAGTTTATTGATTGTTGTAGGGAAGATATAAACTGGTATTTTGGCCGAAAAAAAAAAGAGTGCGTCGAGTGGCGCAGGGACTGATTGGTGAAGAACAAGGTGCGTTTAAAAGTGGTAAGGGATGTGTGGATCAAATCTTTACCTTGAAACGAATGATTGAGAAAATGAGAGAAGAATAAATTGTATTAAGGTTTTGTGGATTTGCAACAGGCGTATGATAGGATTAATAGAGCAGCGATGGCAGGTGTTAGTGATATATGGTGTTGGTGGTAGGCTTCTGAATGGAATTAAAAGTATGAATGATGATAGTGAGGCGTGTGTATGAATAAATGGAGTTGAAAGTGATTGGTTTAATATTAATAGCGGAGTAAGGGATGTGTTGTCTCCTTGATTATTCAATTTATTTATGGATGGGGTTACGAAAGAATTAGAGGTGCGGGTGGCAGGAGGAAGGTGTTTAAAAGATGGAAAATGTAAAAGAGTGGAGGGTGCCCTACCTTTTATATGCGGACGATTTGGTTTTGTGTGGCGAATCTGAAAAAAATTTGAGAGGATTGGTAGAGGGATTTGGCAGGGTGTAGAAAAGGAGGGGTTTGAAAGTAAACGTAGATAAGAGTAAGGTTATGGTTGTGAGCGTGGACGTTCTCGGGGTGAAGTTATGTTGGATGGTGAGGAACTGGAACAAGTGTCGGAGTTTAAATATTTAGATACGGTATATGTTGGATGAAAAGGGAACGGATAATGCAGTGTGTATTAGGAAAGTTGTGAATGGTAGAAAGGTGGCTGGAGCAATTAAATCCTTGGTGGATGTTAAGGGACTAAGTCTCGAGTGCGCTAGGGTCTTACACGAGGGCATGCTGTTACTGTGTTAATGTATTTTAATGAAACTATGGTCTGGAATAAGAGGTATAGATCCAAAGTACAATGTGTTCAGATGAACAATCTTAGGGGCGTGTTAGGTGTGAGAAGAATTGATAAAATGAGAAATGAACGCAATAGGGAGTTGTGTGGTGTGAAGAACGGAGTAAATGAGAGAATAAATGAAAGTACATTGAAATGGTCTGGTCATGTAGAAAGGATGGATAATAGTTGGTTGGTTAAGCGTATATATAGTGGTGAGTGTGCTGGGAGTCAACCGGTTGGGAGACCAAAGAAAAAGTGGATTGAATCAATAAAGGAATGCCTGAAGGAGAAGGATGTAAGTTTGGCAGAGGCAAGAAGAAATGTGAATAATAGGAGTGAATGGTTGTTTGTTCGGGGGTATGGTTGTGGTCCACCTGTGCCAGGGGATAAACCCTACATTGACGAGATGCCACAGTGAGGGTCTGTAGCGGCCCTGTGAATCCCTGAGTTGGATTTTTGTGACTGCGTCGAGTTCTCACTTAGGGGTATCAAGGGGGGGGTAAGGCTGGGTTTCTTTTCGACTTGCGTCATATTCCCCTACTACTTTTCTGTTTCCAGTTCATGTAGCGCACCTTACCACCAGTCTTGGGGAGAGAAGGTGGGTGATGATGATGATCATTGCAGTTGTATTGTAAAACAGTCCGCAAGGAAATGTGGAGAAAATGGAAGACAGAGGCTATAACCTCAGCAAAAGGCCAGTAGCAAGGCAAAGAGGAACCTCCGCGATGAGCGGAGTCAAGAGCTGATGGTATGGGGATCTGTAGGCGGACAAACAAGGAGCACATTATTTGTTCTCTCCGTAAAGACAGGGGCATCATCCCAGCCTTTACCTCCAGACTCTCCTTTGGAGAAGGAAATAACAAAATAGCTATCCATAGACCATTTTGTATGGGGTAGAGAAGGCGCAAGTAGGTCGGAGATATATGTCAGTATATAGCACACGAATAATCCAATTTTGATCTGACCAATATGAGCAGCAAACGAAGAATAAATCTTCCATCAGCAGGGCCAGGGTCTTGCATGAGGGTATGCTGTTACCGGTTATGGTCTGGAATAAGAGGTATAGATCTAAGGTGCAATCAGTTCTGATGGACAATCTTAGGGGTACGTTAGGTATGAGAAGAATTGATACAATTGGGAATGAACGTGTTAGGGATGAGTGGTGTGAAGAAGGGCGTAAATGAGAAACGAGTGTATTAAGATGGTATTGATATATTGAAGGATATATATTATATATATATATGTGTATATATATATATATATATATATATATATATATATATATATATATATATATATATACTATATATATATATATATATATATATATTTTTTTTTTTTTTATTAACCTTTCTCTTTGTCCCAATATTGGGGGTAAGGTGCTGTACAAGCATCGCGGAAAAGAAAAGCAGTAGGAGAATTTGACAAATGTCGAAAAAAGCCCAGCCTTACCGCCCCCCCTCTGTACCATTAATTGGTGAGAGGCTCGTCACAGACAGAAATCCACCCTAGAGCATCATAGGACCACGACGGACCCTCACTATAGTGGTAAATCGTCAATGTAGGTTCATCCCTGGCCCAGGTGGGCCACAACCATCCCCCCATACAAAACCCCCGCCATTCTCTCCTATCATGCACCTTTATTCTCGCCTCTGCCAAACTCACATTTCTCTCCTTCAGACATTCGTTCACCGACTCAATCTTTTCTCTTCGGTCTCCCAGCCCGGTCGGTTCCAACACACTCTCCACTATACATCCGTAACCAACCGACTTTCATTCATCCTTTCCACATGACAAACCATCTCAACACACTTTCATTTATTCTCTCATTTACCCCTTTCTTCACACCACACAACTCTCTAATACGTTCATTCCTCATTTTATTAATTCTTTTCACACCTAGCATGCCCCCTAAGATTGTCCATCTGAGCATTGAACTTTAGATCTATCCTTCTTATTCCAGACCATAGTCTCACTACCATACAATATAGGTAACAACATGACCTCATGTAAGACTCGTTCTCAAGACTTAGTCCCTTTACATTCACCAACGATTTAATTGAACCAACCACCTTCCTGCCATTCACAACTTTCATTACACTCTGCATCATCCGTTCCTTCTCATCCAACACATACACTAAATATTTAAACTCAGACACTCGCTCTCATCATGTAACATAACTTCACACTGAGGACTGTCCTCACTCACAACCATAACCTTACTCTTATCTACGTTTACTTTCAAACCCCTCCTTTTACATACCCTGCCAAATCTCTCCCCAATCCTCTCAAACTCTCTTCAGACTCGCCACACAGAACCAAATCATCCACATACAATAGGTAGGGCACCCTCCACTCCTCTCCATTCTCCATCATTCTAACACCATTTCCTGCCATCCCCACCTCAATTCTTTCATAACTCCATCAATATACAAATAACCAAGGAGACATAACACAACCCTGTCTCACTCCGCTATTAATCCTAAACCAATCACCATTGACACCATTTATTCTTACACACGCTTCACTATCGTCATACATACTTTTGATTCCATTCAGAAGCCTACCACCAACACCATATATCACTAATACCTGCCATAAAGCTTCCCTATTAACTCTATCATACGCCTGTTGTAAATCCATAAAACCTAAATATAATTTATTCTTCTTCTCCCTCTTTTCTCAATCATTTGTTTCAATGTAAAGATTTGATCCAAACACCCTCCTCTACCACTCTAAACGCACCTTGTTCTTCGCAATCAGTCCTTCAGTCTCCGACGCACTCTTTTCGACCAAAATACCAGCATATACCTTCCTACAATACTCAATAAACTTATTCCCCTATAATTTCTGAGTTCCCACTTTTCTCCCTTACTACAAGGGTACTATTACCGCTCTCCTCCAATCCCTTGGAACTATACCCTCCATAAACGCTTTATTACACAACTTCAAATCAATCAATCACCATCTGCCTCCGTTCTTGATCATTTCACTAGTAATTTCATCTATACCTGCAGATTTACCATTCTTCAACTTTCTCACCCTACCCATTACCTCCTCCTTACTAATAACCCCATCCCAAATACAATATATATATATATATATATATATATATATATATATATATATATATATATATATATATATATATATATATATATATATATATATATATATATATATATATATATATATATAAGCTACTCTATAAAAAGAAAAATCTAAAGGAAAGTGCTAAACTATTACAGGAGGGGGGGAAAAAAGGATAGAATCATACCAATGGTCAATAAATATTATGAAAGTAAGATCTCAAACTTAGGTGACAAATTTAAATAATTTTCACGAATTTTATGTATTATTAAAAATTTGAAGATTGATATAGTGTCATTATAAAATGAACAAATAAATTCTTAATATTAAGTACCTTTAAGAAAGTATCTAAACAATCAATGAAATTAGTTCCATTAAAAGGATCACCACCAATTCCAACACACAAAGTCTGACCAAGTCCAACTTGCGTTGTTTGATGAACGGCTTCATATGTGAGAGTTCCAGAGCGGGAAACAATTCCTACTGTACCTCTCTGATGAATATGTCCTGGCATGATACCAATTTTACACTGAAAAATTAAAATAAATTATAAAATATTTAATTAAAGAAAGATTTAATAGAAGTAATAACAAAACTATATAAATATTTGACAAAGCTAAAGCAGTTTTCCCAACCTTCCCAGGAGCAATGATGCCTGGACAGTTGGGTCCAATAAGTCTTGTTTTGCCTTGACGAATAAGTCTGTGCTTTACTTTCACCATATCTTGCTGAGGAATACCTTCAGTTATGCAAACTACTAATCCAATTTCAGCTTCTATAGCTTCCATAATAGCCTGAGCTGCCCCAGGTGGTGGCACATAAATTACACTTGCATCCGCACCTAGAAAAAAAAGAATAAGAATTGAATAAAAATAGAAGAGGAAAAATCTATTAGCAGTTGTTTCCCCACTGATAAAAAAATAATCCTATTTTTCCAATAAAGCTACAGCTATTTTCCTTAATCAACAACTATAAAGAGTAAATTTCAAAAGTCTGAAGATTTTCAATGCTACTACATAAAAAATATATTGAAAAGACTTCCTTACAATCTATTTATTAATAATTTATAATGATAAATAGCTATGTGAAAAAAAGTGACCTGAACTATAAAAAAGTATAATTTTCAAAAATATTACTGGCTTTAATTATTTGTTTTATATGGATTTTTTTTTTTTAAATAAGCAATCTATACAAACTGACAAACAAATGTTAAATTAAAACTTGAGAAATGTTTAAAGGCATACCCTATTACTAAGATTTAAATTCAAATCATTTTCTTTGTATGTATTCCTAATAGGGTTGGGAAAGGAAAAAAACAAGCTCGTTTTTTTCTGAAAAAAATGTTTTTTTTTTCATGAAAACAAAACAGCCTGAAAAAAACAAGTAAAAATTTGTTTTTTTCGTTTTTACAATAAGTTGTGGAATTTACATGTTTGAACAATTATATTATAAATTTTAGCAAATATGCTCTAATTTGGACATTTCTTGGTTCCAATTTCCTACAAGAAGGAAGCCCCTTAGTTTGTGTTCAAAATTTTTATGGGTTTTCCATATTTTTATTTTATCTTCTGAATTTTGATATTCATAATATTTTGTTTGTGGCTTCATTAATGTTTTCTTACTCTGTTTCAGCTTTCAGTAACATTTTTATCATAATTATTTAATCAGAATTTAGAAATGCCATGTGCAAAAAGTTGTGTGACTGTACTTTTTAAGGAAATAAAAAGTAAATTAAATTAATTAAATGTGGCTGATCACGCTGATGAGCCCAGTGATAATGAGCTTGACAGTAGTCACAGCACAGTAGTCAGTACTCAATAGTGACTGGGGTCTGGGGAGTGGGGACTAGTGATTAGAAATCAAAAGTTGATATGCCAAAGTCAAATATTTAATTTAGTCATCCACTCATCCTCTTTCATTTACAGTCTTGGTATATTTTTAATTTCAATATTTTTATTATTTCATTTGCATCCCTAAAGTCACTTTTGAGTTTTGTCATTCAGACTCATTCTATATAAATATAATATACATTAATGTTTAAAAGTAAATTATAAATATGATTATATGATACAAATGTAAAATACATAGTAAAATTAGTAAGTAGAAGCCTACAAACAGCAGTCTGCAGGCTACAACCTACTGTAAATTGTAACGAAAACAATTGATAAAATATAAGAGAGAGGTAGTTCTGCTATTTTATAAATCATAATGAAATACTGGTATTTGTTTAATTTCAAGTATCCTCATATTTGAAAAAACGAAAATACTCAAATGAAATATTATATTAGCCTCTTTATATTTTTAAAAATACATTTAATGAAAAAAACTGAAAAAACAAAATAACATGAAAAAAACAAAAATAAAAACATGATTTGAAAAAAACAGTTTTTTTCCCAACCCTAACTACTACTACTACTACTAATAATAATAATAATAAACATTATAGCAAAATAAATAAGTAAAATTAAACAAACCAGTTTGATCCTTTGCCTCTTTCACATTTTTGAAAACTGGCAGATTCAGATGCTTCTGTCCACCCTTTGCAGGTGAGACTCCTCCCACCATTTTTGTTCCATATTCAATGGCTTGCCTAGAATGAAAAGTTCCCTGCTTTCCAGTAAATCCTTGGCAAATAACTTTAGTGTTTTCATCAATCTTCAAATTGGGCCGAGAAGCACTATAGCATGATCTAACCCCTGCTGGAAAGAAATCTAAAAAAAAAGAAAAATAAATTTTATATATATATATATATATATATATATATATATATATATATATATATATATATATATATATATATATATATATATATATATATATATATATATATATATATATATATATATATATGAGGTACGTTTTAATAAAATTAGGACACATTAGTTTTGTCAGATGCATTTTGAGAACTACCAATATAGGACTAAATAGGGTCTACTCAATTCACCTTTTTAAAAATTAATTCAAGTAAGCCTAGACCCTATGAACTAAATAGAATAGAAATCCAATTTCATTAATGGAAGAACATAAGAAAATCAGGAACAGTAAAAAGTCACCTAGGCCTTTCAAGAACTGTCCCATGCCAGTACCCAGAATATACAATCAAAGCCCAAAGATAACACTACCAAAAATAAATTTAACTATCAATTCTGAGCAAAATCTACACTATTTTTTTATAAATAATATGTTCTTAACACATGAAAATAAGCTAAAGGGGATACAACATACATAAGATATAACCAACAGCTGCCCCCAGCAAAGTTAAGCATTCACTTTTTACAACACCTTAACCAATAATAAATCAAGGTCCACATCTAAATAGTAATATATAAAAAATAAGAACAAAGCATCTGTTATGATACCAAAATCATTAATGTACCTATCTTATACACAATTATTTTTAAAAGTTGAATTAACTATTAGCAATTACATCCTGAGGCAACAAACTATTCCAAAAATTAACTACTCAATTACTGAAGAACCATTTTCTCAAATTCAGTCAAAGGAGTTCTTTTTTATATACTGTATTCTTATTACATCCTCCTGTCATAGTCTATTATGAAAAACTTGCATCCTCAAGAGTCGAGAGATGAGGAAATTTTATAAACCTGAATCATACCCCTTTTAAAGAAATGTACTTTCTATAGAAGACATACCCAGTTCTTTTAGTCTTGTCTCATAACACTTATTTTCAAAATCACAAATCATTCCTGAAGTTCTAGTTTGTACCCCCCTAGAGCAGTGGTTCCCAATCTTTTATTAGTGCTGCACCCCAAGACTAAAAAAAAAGATTCCATGCACCACTATCCTTTCACAATATATATATATATATATATATATATATATATATATATATATATATATATATATATATATATATATATATATATATATATATATATATATATATATATATATATATATATATATATATATATATATATACTATATATATATAATATATATATATATATAAAATTAAAAAAAATTTTTCAAAGTTTTTCTTCATGCTTGTCACGCATCCCAGTTTGAAAACCACTGCCCTAGAGCATTATTAAAGGCCTTCTTATAAAAGCACTGTACTCATTCAATTAGGAATTGCTACTTATTTAATTAACATCCTATCATGGCTTCTTTTTACCTCTTTGCTCTTATAGGCAACTATGATTTATAATACATAAAATTTTGTTAGCTCAGTTTCTGGCCTCTAAACTTTGTTCTGATATATTCAAAATGCTACTACCAAACTGAAATCCTTTTCTTCATCAATGGATTCCAGCCATTTCCCATTCATGGTATAATTAAAATCCTTATCTGAGATGAAGGTGTGAAGCATCTTACACTTTTTGATATTGAAATTTATGCACCACATCAGCATAACCAAAAAGTTTATCCAAATCATGTTGAATTGTCATGCAATCATCAAAATTCCAAAGAGAAGTGGCCAATTTAGTATCATCAGCAAACTTAGAAACCTTACATTTAATTTCATCATTCAAATCATTTAATTAAATGAAAAAATAACAAAGGTGCATGATGAATTAGTGATTCTGACCATCAAGTGCACCATATTGTCTTATACTTCAGTCAATTTTTATGTAGTTAGAAAACATTCCATGCGATGGATAATTTGTGCATCAGCCTGACAAGGGGAGCTTTATCAAATGCTAAAATAAAGTCTAATAAAATCAACTGGTTTCCCTTTGTCAACACGATCAGTAATATACTCCATGAATTCTAAAAGGGCTGCCTGACAAGATCTCCCCTTCCTAAAACTGTGTTGAGTGTCGTGAAATATATTATTTTCTGATGTTTCTCTATTCAAATTTTCAGTATTCTTACAAAAGCTTTCACTACTACTATTAAAATAACTGGCCCATAATTTCACAAACCTTTTCTAACCTTTATTTGAATATAGGTAGAACAGGAGTTATTTTCTAGTCCTTGGACAACTCACAATAAAAAGGTAGCTCAGTCTTTTATAAGCTTCAGAGAAATATTTTATAAATATTCTATCAAAACTACAAGAAAAATATATAAATAAATGCATTATACAAAGTCTAATGAAGTGAGAGCAAATTTGGTTCTTAAAAATAAAAAAAAATCTAAGAAAATAATATATATATTATATATATATATATATATAATATATATATATATATATATATATATATATATATATATATATATATATATATATATATATATATATATATATATATATATATATATAATAATATAGCGTGGGCGGGGGGAGGTGGGTTCCTCTATAGTGTATAACTTGGTCTCCCGACTCTCCCCAAATGCACTTTTTGGAAATTTTTTTTTTTGTAAATCACGGCCCTATAGTCGGGCATAAGCACACAAAAAAATAATAATGTAATTCTAATAATAAAAGTTTTATTAAAGTTTGAATAACGCCGAGTCAGCCTGACCGTGGAGGGGTAAAGCGGACCACCATTGAGGGGTGACTCGGGCCATCTGTTTAAATTTCGTCTTTTACGGTATAATTTCAATTTATATTTTAATTTTACTTAAATATAATAATTATTTATCATATTAAAATTCGTATAGGTAATAAAAATGTCAATAATGTAAATAAAATACGAATATAAATAAGGTGGTCCGATTCACCCCTCTCCGCCCAAAAATTTTGACACTTTTTTGAACTCGTTTTTTTTATTAAAATTTCATTTTTTTTTAAAAAATTTTCACTTAATATAAGTAACTTTTTATTACATTTAAATTAATTATACGTAATAAAAATGTCAATAATAATACGTAAAAAACGAAAAACAATGGTGGTCCGAGCCACCCCTCCATCAATTTTTACGGCGGGGTGAATCGGACCAAGTTAGGCCCCGTTTTTTTGCCCACTAATACTGTTTGGAACAAAATTTACTTTGCCAGTTTAAAGCTAACATACTCGAGTGTATCCACTGAAAAAATAATTAAAATCGATCCACAATTTTTCATTTTATAACGAAGTTAAAAAAACTCACATTTTTCAAAGTGAAATTCTATTGAAGGACATTTTGTACCCTAATTTCTAACATTTTTTAAAAATATAAAAACTTTCTAGAATTAATGATGATCTAAATAAAACTTGTAGTCCTCACAGTGAATATCATTTTTGTAGCGAAAAATTTTTTTTTTTTTTTTTATTATTTTTATTTATTTAGAAAGTGACCGAATCACCCTCCCTAAAGAGGCAGGCCCTGGTCACCCGCCTCGACGCTAATATATAATTATATATAAGCCGGTATATATATATATATATATAATAGTATATACTATATATAATATATTATAATCTATATAAATATATATATATATATATATATATATATATAATTATATATAGAACATATATATCATGTTATATATATATATATCTATATTAAAGGTGTAGGCCGGAATTTCGGTCCGCGGAATTTGGACATTTTATTTCCAGTTCCGGTGGCCAAGAACCGGAATTAACTATCTACTTCTTGAAGAAAAAATTGCTGAAGGGATTTATTTTACCATACGCATTACCCCAATTTATTTTTAACAAAAATATAATAGTATTGTATAGCATTGTGTAGCATTATACACAGTGTATTATATACCTACAGTATTATTTGAATAAAGTTTACTCAAATACCATCAAAATATAGATAATATATTCTCATTAAATTGACATTTAATTTCCAAATTTATATATATATATATATATATATATATATATATATATATATATATATATATATATATATATATATATATATATATATAATATATAATATATATTGCAATGGAGTACACAGTCCATTTTCAAACCAGCAGGTAACGCCAGTAAGCAGTTAAAGAAAATAAATGACTCGTTTGAATATTTAGCTTTCTATATATCTGTAGTAAATAAAATCTGCTCAGCCTTAAATAACTTCTCGAATATTGCTAATCTCAATTTACTGTATAAAGTTGATAACATCTCTACAAAATATTTTCTACTAGGAATAAGGATATTTTGGTTGAAGATGGGCAATAAGTTTTATGAATCCCTACTCTTCAGTGATTGTGAATAAAATTCATTTTTTTCTGATGAATTGCCTGTGAATTGGGGTCATTGATATGCCAAATCTTTTTTTGAGAGAAACTTTCCTCAAGACTCACTTGTTTCACGGCTTGGATCTTTCACTCTTTTGGGGTTTCCTCTGTTCTAAAAAATACAGGACTATCCAAATTTTTGATTTCCAGATATTCTCTTTGGTGATAATTTTATGTGTATTTATTATGAAGGGGCGTTGTACTAAGTGTTTTTGGTGTACTACCTCGTTTCATTTTTATGTGGCATATTTTACACTCTATTATAGATTCTGTAACATTATTAATAATAAAAAATCTTTTACGAATGATGGCATTTTAAAACAATTTTGTGAGGTTATTATTATGACAAATCTGCAGTCAATTAATGAATAAAATCTTTTGTTAATATATATATATATATATATATATATATATATATATATATATATATATATATATATATATATATATATATATATATATATATATATATATAGTCTATATATAATATACATATATAATTTTAATATAAAAAGTTATAGCTATAGATATTTTTTTTTATAATTTCCTTTATAGTTAAAGGAAAAGTTTAATTAGAATTCATTCTGGCCAGAATTTTTTTAGATTCCCAGCTAATTTCCGGTTCTGGCTGGTACTAAAAATTTCAGCATAATCCTAAAATTATATATATATATATATATATATATATATATATAATATATATATAATATTATATATATATAATATATTTATATATATATATATATATAATATATATATATATATATTAAGTGGTCTAATTAACTATCCTTATTCTATTAAATAGAAAGTATGGATATTATAAAATTTGAGTATAATAATAAAAAATCATAAAATATATTATATGACAGTTATTTAATTTTTTTTAATTTATTATATATAATATATAATATATATTTATTATATAATATTATATATATATATATATATATATATATAATATATATATATATATAATAATATATATATCATATATTAAATGAATATTTTTCAATTATCCTTTATTCTCAATTAAAAACAATACAAGGTTGTCATGACTATAATACAAACTTGATCCATATTAGAAATTGTAATATATATATAATATATATATATATATATATATATATATATAATATATATATATATATTATATATATATATACTATATATATGGTAAATAACCTAGTATCTGAATCTAAAATATTTTCTGACAAAATTTTTCTCTGTTCAAAAAATTTCTACGTTCAGAAAAGTTAAGGTAAGTTAAGTTTTTTTAAAGAAAATTGTTTAGTTGTAAGCTTCTGGCCTAATTCCAGAAGCTTGCCAACTAAAGAATTTTCTTAAAAAACTTTAACTTAACTTTTCTGGAACCTTAGAAACATTTTTTTTCATTAAATATTTAGATCAAAATAACTAGAATATTTACGAGTAATTATATATATCAATATACATATATATATATATATATATATATATATATATATATATATATTATGTGGGCATTTACCCATCACTATATATATATATATATATAAGATGCACTTTGTACTGTAATATAAAATACAAATAGCTATATAACAATTATATATCCATGGGTGGCAGTCCCATGCACCACAGAATAATAAGTAAAGAAATATTTCATCATTTTCCATACTACTCATGGGCATGGTTAGGCACATGGGGATAGATTCCCTTCAGATATAATATTTGTGTCAAGCATTTATATCTTAAAATTCATTTATTCAACTTGAAAAAAATTATAAATAGCTTCAAGTCGTTAGAAATATTTAAGCTATAAATTATACTCAAAGCTCATAAAGCATCCTTTCATTCAATTAGGCATATGTAAAAGTTATAGAATAATCGTTTGCTGATATTTAAAATTTTACTATAAATGGGTAACATGAGCTACTTTTTATACAATTTTTTTTCTTTTCCTTTAAACAAATTTGCTATTCCATACTCCATAAGGCTTTGTATAATATAATTGTGTGTATTAAATCTTAATAACCTTAATGGAGTAAAAAAAAATGTTTTACTTTAACTCAAGAAATAACAATGCGAGATCTATTAAGTATTAAATGTAAAACATGTACTATACCAATGAGAAATGTAAGCATTAAATGTGTAATGCTACTACCTTTCCTAAAGATTCTACCATATATGCCATCAGAAGTTTAGGATTTGCAGATTTGTTGGTCAATATGATCAAATATTCTCTTAATTTTGTCAACCTAAACTTTAAGGGATAGGCCTACAAGACTATCTAAACCTAATCTTTAAAACTTTCACAAACTAGGCAAAGTTATCATCCACTCTTACAGTTGTGAATATGGATGAAAGGATGCATTGAAAATATTGCCGTCTCCATCCAAGTTAACCACTTGACATCTACCTTAATTAGGTATACAAAAACCATTTCAATCAAAGAACCTACTATAAAAGCCTTATTATAGATGAAAACGAACTTGGCTACCGGTCAATTTAACATCTTGTGTTCAATCATAAAAATTTTAACAACTCACTTGATAATTTTGTTAGTATTCTGCTGGAGGCAGCCATATTTTACCTCTTTCAAGTTTATAATTGAACCTTCAAGTAAAATGATGATAAAAATGAAATCCAACCTAATATATCGAAACTATAGACTACTTAACCTACTTGGCTAGAACCAAACAGAGAACAACAGACCACAATAGGCCTGAAGGTTATAAAAGACTAGGCCAACTTTTTCTCCCGGTGCATAGTCTATTTACTTAAACAATACAATCTTTACTTCGCAGACAGTAATCCAAAAGTGT
>JABUQX010030776.1:62500-69783 GCA_015478945.1 Trachelipus rathkii
TAATATATATATATATATATATATATATATAATATATATATATATTAACGATCATATATATATATTATATATATATATATATATATATATAATATATATATATATATTATATATTATATAATATATATATACTATTTATATATATATACGAGAGAGAGAGACGAGAGAGAGAGAGCGAGAGAGAGAGCGGAGCACGAGTAGTAAAAATTTACTGGAGTCAGCGCCACTGAATAATATATATTATATATATTACATATATATACTATATATATATATATATATATATAATATATATAATATATATATACTATATATATATAGTATATATATTAAAATTATATATATATATAATATATATATCATATATATATTATAATATATATATATATATATATAATATATATATAGTATATATACTATAATATATAGTATATTATATATATATATATAATATATATATATAAATATTAATAATATATTATATATATATATAATTATATATATTATTATATATATATATATATTGTTATGTAGCCTGGGCGGTCTGCCGCAACCCCGTATGCGGCGTGAACTCTGGTCACTTCTCGTCTAACATCAAGATCCAATAGTATCCCTTAGACCCGCCTTTTTTCCTCTGGGTATGTCATTAACACAAGTGACTCCTACCTATGAATCGTTTAGATAGCACACATGCTTTCTTCTTGTGATTTTTGGATATTTCCGTTTTGCTCTTCAATTTCATGTTATGGATCACTTTTACCTGGTCCTTGCTTGAATTATTTATTCGGCAGCAGCTCATACCCAAGTAGCTTTAAATGAGCTTGAACCAAGCCCAAATGCTAAAACATATACTCCACCTGGGCGTTTAAGATTCGAGGCGGAGTGGTTTCCTTTCTTATCAGTGCCACAGCTATCTCACTTTCTCCCTTCAATAACCGGTTTTCCGACTGTTGATGACGCCTTTCGCTTCTTCAAGTCGTCATCTCGGCAGCAGAAACTTTTGCATTCCGCAATCTTCCCCAGGCGGCGGTCGGCAACCCCTTGGTGGTCCAAGAGTGCGCACAAGCCAACCGAGAGAAGAGAACTCTCTACAGGCAATACAAAAAAACTCGTACCACCCCAAATGATTATTTTTAATGCAGCCGCAGCGAGATCTTCGGCTAATAAAATCGCCAAAGCGTAACAAATTTTCGAAGCCTACACTATCCGATGTTAACTCCCATCCCTCTTCCTGTTAGTGTGGAAAGTTACACAGAAAATAATCTCGTCGCTCCCAACACTCCTCACCCCCAGTCTCCGTTATGGACTGATATAACGAACAGCGAAATCTCCGCTCCTGCTGCTGAGCGGATGCGTTAGGTTATAATTTTGGGCTAGCCACTGCGAGTTCTTTCGGCTACCTGAACCTTTCAAAAACTGAGACTGACGCAGCAGCTACTGGTCTTTTCCAACCAAAGTTAGGGGACAATGATTCCTTCCAACCGCCTTTTTTAGGCAACTTGCAGAGTATCTACTGCATTGGCGGAATAGCAAAGACGGTGGCTCTTGGTCCAGCAGATTTTCGTAAGGCATTATGCCTTCGTCATATCCATCCCTCGGCATCAGCATTTTTGCTGGATCTATCCAACAGACATCTGGATTGAACCTTCTTTTTTCGCATTTTTGTAACTACAGCTTTTGTAATTCCTATCCCCAAAGCCTTGCAAAAATCCGAGGTTGGCGGACAACCAAAGACCTATTTCCTGACCTGTTCCATCTGTACATTAATGGAGAAACTAGTGGTGGGCTGCCTCCTTGTTCTGGAGAGCCGCCAAGCTTTTTCCAAACTTTCCAGTTTGGTTTTCCGCAAAAATCGTTCGACTGCGGACCCCTTGTAAAAACTAGACCATGACATCCGGGAAGCCTTCTCAACTGGTGGGATGGTTCTTTGGAGATCTTTTTTGACCGCTTGAAAAAGCTTACGACGCAACGTGGAGAACTGGGATTCCTTCCTTAAAACTCCATTCCCTTGGTCTCCGCGGACAACTCCCCCTTTTCACCAAATGCTTTCTGTCAAACAGGAACAGTCCATCAAGTTCGGTGGCTCTTCTATTCTATCATCACGCACTTAGCTCTGGTAAAGGCGTTTCCGCAGGGTGGTTGTTCAAAGTGTATTACTATTTGCTCTCGGTTTAATGGACTTCGTTACTTCTATCCCAGCGACAGTCAATTTTTCTCTTTATGTTGATGACCTTGCGCTATATATAGGCGGTACCAGGCTGCCTTTTCTTGAACGGCAACTTCAACTAGCTATGGAGAATATTTCACAATGGGGTAACTCCTATTGGCTTCCATTTCTCACACACCAAAACCTCAGCAGTACTATTTAAGCAAAAAGGAAATCGAAGAGCCTGCCACCTTCTTCCCGTGAATGGTTCTCCCATTTCTGTAACTTCGAAGGTCAAATTTCTAGAATCAATTTATGCTGCCCACTTAACATCTGCACCGGATATTAAACTCCTGAAAACGACTTGTCTCGAGTGCTTAACCTATTACGTCACCCGCCTCAAAATCTTTGGTGCTGAATCGCCAAGGTCTCTTTTAGGCGTCTCTATATCGCCATAATCCGATCGAAGCTGACTATGGCTGTGTAGTATATTGGCCAATCCTTCCACAACTCTATTGCACCTGTAGATCCCATCGAAAAACGAGGCGTCCGCGTATCTTACTAGGAGCCTTTTTCGCCTCCGTCCCGCGGTTGACCTTGAAGTTGAAAGACTAATGTGATGCCACTCTCTCTCGAAAGGAAATACATCAGTGTGCACGTTTTCTTCGGCTTTCAAACCTCAATACCGTCAGCTCTGACACCGATTCTGAGGGAGATACCTCAGAATCCTAATTACTGGCCATTTACAAACACAAGTTTATAGCATCCTTAATTTATTCAATCATCCTTTGCAAAAAGGTGCCGGCCTTTCTCTATGTCGACGGATATATCATTCCGTTGTCTTATTTCCCTTCTCTTCATCATCTGTCTTGATCCTGGAGCTCCGTCACTCCAATTTCTAGCCACCGACCCTGCTGCCTTGTTAAAATCATCATTCCTGTCTCATTCTCCGCCTCATTCGCAGTTCCGGATGCCATTCGACAAGGCCTTCTCTCCATCACCTGCTTATTATCCTTTGCTCTACGCGACCAGGCTTTCGTCTTATTGGGAAGAGTGGCTGACGACGTGAATCAGCGGGCAGGCGAAATTTAGAAATATAAAGCCGAACTTTGGTGAGTGGTCTTCCTCCATCCGACGAATAGCGCTTAACCACAAGCGTGATTACTTGGGGGCACGGCCTTCGTATTGGCCACCACCAACATCAAGGCTCATAGCCACTACATGTGTTTAACTGACGACTTCTAAAACAGCGGGACACGCGTGAGTGCGTCCGCTGTCTTCCTTGACCACAATCTCTCCATACTCTCCCTTCAAACTTCAATTTTTGCTGCAGAATTAATGGCATAAAGATTGCCCTTTCTCAAATTCTATTCTTAACCAAGACCACACTCGTATGTCATTTATTCAGATTCGCTCCAGGGCGCACTCCAGGCGGCTTAACCCCTTATTCTAAAAACTGTACAACAATCTTCGGCTGCTTACTCCGTAAGAAACAAATACATACTATGGCTGACGCCACCCCTCTGGGGTAACTGGCCAAGCGAAAATCGCAGACAGAGAGCGCCATAATGACCGTCATTCTTTTGGAGCTGTTCTTACCAGGTACCTTTCGGATGCCATTCGACAAGGCCTTCTCCCATCAACTGATTATTAATCCTGGCTCTTATCCGACAAGCTTCTGGTCTTACTGGCAGAAGTGCTGGACGAGTGATCAGCGGGCAGCGAAATTTAGAAATATAAAGCCGAACTTTGGTGAGTGGTCTTCTCCCCACCGACGAAAGTGCTTACACAAGGTGATACTTTCACGTGCACGCCTCCGTATTTTCCACACCAATATCACTCATAGCCACAAACATGTCACGGGAACCTCCCCCCATCTGGCAAATTTTGCCTTTCGCCATAGTCCCGACCTCTGTTCACCATATCCTTACATTGCCTGTCCCAACTGGACTCCATTCGCCGTTGTCATTTTCCTACCTTATGGTCCCATAACACCTTCTAAAGGTTATCTCATATCTTATTTGATTTCTTCCCACTTTAGCAGTAACTATTTTCTTGTTCTTCAAGAATTGAATATTCTTTACAATATATGATTTAATTTTGTAATTTGTTGTGAATATTATAATGTAAGGATATATATATTTAATAATTTTATCGCAACTCCGAGTCCACGTCATGTGCCCTGGTAACGGAAGAGGAGGATTTTACCTTTCCGCTTCTTCCTGCCAAAAGGAGCTATGGTTGGGGACGGATAGTCCGAGCAAGCGCGCTGGCCCGACATGACCTACTTGCAATAACCCTAGACTCAGCCTCGGAACAGGGATCAGATTTTTCGGCTCACCGACTAGGCGACTGCAAACGACTATGAATTCGGAATAGCACACCAAAAATTTAAGATGTGCAACGTGAACGTTGCAACATAGCGCGCAAGGAGGGGAGGGTGGTGAGGATGATGGGAGGAAGAGGATTGACCTGCTGGGCATGGGCGGAGATGAGAGTAAGGGGAGCGGAGGAGGGTAGAGATTTGGGAGGAGGTATCCTGATGTACAGTGGAGAATGAGGAATGTTGGAGGAAGCATGGAGTGGGATTCGTAGTAGGAAACACCCAGGATGCAGCCCATAAATATACTGAACAGCGAAGAATAAAGTGCAAGACTTATGGTGTGGCAGTTCCAAAATCATGAGAAGCGAAGTACCAATGTGTTCCAGTTATATGGCACCCAACAGGGGACGTTCAATGAGGAGACGGAGAGTTTATGGAGTTTTTGGACAGATGGGTATGTTTGAGCAAGTGAAAAAAATAGGCATATGTGTGCTGAATTGCGAGATTTTAATGGCAAGGGTGGGGAGCAGAAAGAGCGAAGTGGCAGAGGGGATAGGATGTTTTTGAGAGGAGGAAAGAAGAATGTGAGGGAGAAAACGTTGGGAGGCTTGCTGTGTGAGGAGGGTTTTTAAAATCCTGAATACATACTTTGACGCCACAGCGCACACATAGATAGCACCAGTGTTAGCAGCATGGAACAGCAACACGGGAGAGTTTGATCAGAAATCACTTATAGATTATGTAATAGCTTCGGATAGGAGAATGATACTGAATGTTAAGGTCATGCCGGGTGAAACTATGGATTCAAACCACAGACTGTTGGTGGCTGACCTTAGAATTAGAGCAGAAAAGAATAATACTTCAGACAAGAGAAAGATAGTAAAGGTGGATTCCCTGAAAGAAAAGAGTAAAAAAGATGCATATAGAAATAGGGTAGGAGAGAAAATAGGCCAGTTAGATAGAGAAGAGATTTTTATAGAACAAGAGAAGATATAGGAGGCAGCGGGGAGGAGCTGGGATACAGATATGTGGGAAGTACAAAGAAGAGACACACGAGATGGTGGAACGAGGTGGTGGAGGAGGCGGTGAAGATAAAAACCACAAAATGAGAAGATGGTTAAAAAGGAGAACGGTTCAATCAAGGCAAGAATATGTAGAGGCCAGAAATAGAGCAGAAATAGTGAAAAGAAATGCAAAGAAAGAGGCAGCCAGGAAGATGGCAGAGGAGCTAGCAGAAGATGCAGCAGGTAATAAAAAGAAGATATTTAATATGGCAAGAACATATAGAACACAGAAGAAAAGACTAAGTAACATTAAGAATAAAGAGGGAGAAACCCTGGTGGAACCAGAGGAAATACATAATAGATGGACGGAATATTTTGATGAGTTGCTAAATGAAGAAGAGGAGGAGGAGGAGGAGGATTGGAGGAGGAGGGGTGTTGGAGAGAGATGATGAAGAGGATGCCGAGGATGAAATTACTAGAGAAGAACTAGAAGAAGCCATTAAGAAAATGAAAAATGATAAGGCTCCCGGAGAAGATGGAATAGCAGTTGAAGTTGATTTAAGGAGGGCGGGCAGAGGTGTTTTAGAAAGAAGGTTTTTGGAGCTACTAAATGATGTTAGGAGAAGGAAAAGAGGTCCAGAGAGCTGGGAAAAAACTATTATTATTCCACATACTTAAACAGAAAAGGAGACTCCGGCGAGTGCAAAAAATTAAAGGGGGGGATCTCTTGATAGACATATGGCAAAATTATATGAAAGAGTGTTGGAGAAAAAAAGACTGAGAGAGATCATCGACCCCCAACTAGGAGAGGAACACATGGGTCCAAGAACGGGTAGGAGTGCGACAAGACCTTATGTTCAACTTGGGACAGATTGGAGAGAAGATTTATGAGTACAACAGGAGATCTATGTAGTGTTTATGGATTTAAGAAAAGCTTTTGACACGGATACCCCTAAGGATGGATTATGGAGGGTGTTAGAAGAGAATTATCACGGACGTGGGGAGAGGATTGTGCTGAAACGCACTGAAGAGTATCTGCCAAAGGTGGCAAATGTGCAATGCTGAGACAATAGGGGACTTAAAAATGAAAATGGTTTGGGTGGTGAAGGGGTGAAACAACCGGGAAGCATATTGTCACTCTGCTTATTGTTATACTATAATTGGATAAAGTCATTGGAGCGAAGGTTAAAGAGGACGGTGGGGGAAATGGAGGGAGATATCATGGCATATGCGGAATGAATTTGTGCGGACGGTGGAGTGAAAGTAGAGAAGGCAATGGAAAGAATTACTTAGATGTTTGGAGGTGCAAAACGGACTAGCAAATGAACGCTGAGAAACAGAAGTGATGATGTGTGAGCAGAGAGGGGGAGGAGAGGTTGGGAGATCATCGGTAAATGGAGAAGCTTGAAGAAAGTAAAGAATTTAATATCACCGTGGGTGATCAAGAGAGATCACGCATAAGGATAACGAGTTGGAAGAGCATGGTCAAGTGGCTGTTTATTCTATCCTTTGGATTAAAGACCGAATATATGTGTGTAGATGGTGAAAAGAAGTATTTACGAAGGGGTGTTAGCACCTATATTGCTATACGGAGCGGATACGGTAGCAGAGAATCAATGGTGGTAACTTACAAAAGGCATGAAAGTAGGATAGAGGCAAACAGAGATGAAGATCTTGAGAGCAATAATTGGAAAGATTAAGAAAGATAGAATAAGGAATGAAAGGTCAGAAGGGGAGTCTGAGTAAATACTATGGTGAGCGAGAGAGGAGGGAATAACGAAAGATGTCGCAAGAAATCAGAGGGTTGAGA
>JABUQX010030777.1:0-26997 GCA_015478945.1 Trachelipus rathkii
GAGAGAGAGATTGCTGCTGGGTCTGCATATCTGTGTAGGGGACTGAGCGTTATCGGGTATTTCCGCGCACACTCATAACCGACATTAAAGGTGTAAAATTATAAAGCGAACATGCTAGCGGCGGCGGTAAATTGCGCCTTCAATTAGAGCGGGCGCACAGTTTGTCAGATGGATACGCGGCGGTTTCGCGACGTATATATATAGTGTAATTTACATCGATTGCTGAGGTACGCGGTAACTCGAGACTTTACGGAAACGTTACGTATAGTCACTGTCTCAAATGTGTAGTTCTTTAGATATATATTCTGTCATTAGTCATAAATAATGTATGTATTTAATATTAAAATTATTATACTATATATAACTATATATATTATATATAATATTAGTATGATAGTAGAAAGTTCATTAAATACTGTAAATAAATGTATACAATATATATACCATATATTATTATTACTAGATTCCTCATAACCTATTAATTACCATATAGTGCGGTAGACCCACCGAATTATTGAGCGGGTAATTAGGGGTCGGGTGAGGTAAGCTATAGAAAATAAGTAGCTTTGAAAAAATAAGTATGGCTACTAATACAGTTGTGCACTAATGTGTGGCAATTACACTTGGCACTTTATTATAAGGTGTGGCACTATATCAAACCAATAGACAACCTTGGCTTACCTCCGCTCATTGTGATAGGCATGAAAACACTTATGGCACTAAATCACAATTGGCCTCATTGGCACTCACTTGGCACCTCACAAAAATGGCACTCTATATCTAAAATGGAGGACTATTACATAGACATAATAGAAGCATCCTCACATGGGAAGGAAACACTATGAAATTCATTGAACGAAGCAATAAAATAGATGGATCTCATTATACTAGAAGTGATTGGAGCGCATCCGCATCGTAACAGCATTTATCAGAGAGCTTAAGAATGTGTCACAGTGGGTTCAAGATATATGACTCCGAGTGGTATATTAGACATGAATGTCACAGGAGCGTGCAAATATCATGAGAGTCAAAAACGACAAAGGTTTAACAACACACATAATAAAAAAGGGCTAAGTCCCTAAAAGGAAAGGACAAAAAATTACCGTTTGGTCAAAATTGACTCACTAGAAAAGAATACAAATGGGTTCTCGCGTCGTAAAAAAAAAGTGAGATTTGTAACAATGATGAATAAGTGTTTAAAATGCTTATTACGTGTAAATTGTATCTCATTAATCAGAGGTGTCACAACAATGGTGTAAAAAACCTTGTGTCCATAACTTCACCGTGATAGCTGTAGATGCTGATAATAAATTAATATGAGCTGTATCAGATTTAGGAGTATAGAGTATGGTTAATAGTGTATTAAAAGAAAAAAGATGCCGTGTGTGTGCTAAAGATGATTAGGTATGGGTACGTGGTCCGGACACTGGTGTCGTGATGTGTGTGTGTGTGGTCGTTTGCGTGTTGGTTACGTCTGTTTAGATTAGGTTGTGTGTGGTGTGTATGGTGTTTTCGCAGTATTAGGAGTAACGGAGATTCGGCAGCTCGACACAAAAATAATTACGCCGTTTATTTCAAGTTAGGATAGACAAGCGAAAGCTGAGTGTGGTAAGAGGCGACGTGGGTGGGGGCCCACGACGTGGCGAGAGAGATGCGCAGATATGGTGCTCGGGCGTTACAGAGAGAGTGAGCACATTCGCCGGATATTTATCAGTGTCGATCTTGTTTGTTTGTTATTAGTGGGACTCTAACGGTCTAACGTCTTTATATACTCATGGTCAACACCAAGGTTAAGAACATCAAACCACGCATGTTTGGATAATGTTCCCTCTAAAGAGAGGAGCAAAAAGAAAACAGTGAGAAATTTCAAAATTGGAAACTTCCCCACTCGCACCACACGAGATTCCGATATTTAAATTTAACCAGGTATGGGTAAGTACAACAGATTGACTTCATGTTATCTGTTTTGTCAGTCTATATCTATTGGAGGCTAAAGAGGGGATAAGGACATAAATAAAAGGTTAGACATTACAAAATAAGGGCTATATGACTCATATATCATAAATCTGAATGAAGATCAATAAAATTTACCGTGGTAGCAAAAAATTAGACTACCATGATCTGAATAAATTAAGGTAGTGATAGCTGATATAAATAGGGTGGGTCACATATAATATACGTTCAATATAACGTGAGTTATATGCTTACCGCAACCGTTAGCGTCACATACGCCCTTTATTATACGATAGGGTTGCCCAAAATCAGGGTTGCCGAAAAAATTGGGGTGCCAAAAATTAGGGTTGCCCAAAAAATTAGGGAGTTGCCTATAGATATACCGTGGGGCCAAAAAGATTGACCTCACTACATGGAAGACCATAAGGAATGGGTTAGGTCTGAAAAAAGATCAAGGCCCAAAAAGAGTTGAAGGCTAAAAATAGTATCAAGGTCTAGGTTATAAAAATTCGAAGTAAAAAAAATAAGGTCAGCGGTTCAAGAAAAGGTCAAATAAAGGATCGTACGGATCTATTATTCGTGTCAGTGAGAATATTGCACTGCCCTAATCATCTTTGTATTTGAAGTATTATTCTGATCTTTTCTTCCTAAAGTCATAACCACACATTCTTTATTAAATCACTAAAGAATTTCTATGAATTCACAAACATCACTCTCATGTTAGACTGTTGAGTTATATCCATATTCTGTATTTACTACTGGTGTAATCTATGATGATTATAGCTCTGTGGGTCAAGAATGTATTTACATTATATATAGATTTATTAAAATACTCACTTCCTGAAACTATGAACCAATTTACAATGAAACATGATCTAAATTTATTATATCTTTCTTTGCTCTACTTTTTATGACTTAATCTAACCTCTATCCTATAATATAAACAATACTCAATATCTTCCACTATCGCTGCCTTGCTGCTCCCTATCCATATATCTTACATTATTAATAAATGCTTATTCCAATCTAGGTACACATAATGTCTATTTATTCTTTACTACATACAAAATAGTACGTAACCCATTATATCTATTCTCTTATATCAATACTCATAAACTCTTCTTCTCATTCATATTTGATAGTGCCACTAGATATTTTGGGTGTGTTTGTCAATATGACTAAGGAAACACCTTCTCATAGAGACTCAGCTTAAAGCATGAAAAGGAAAAACGAGATGCATATTTTGAACATCATCATCAGGTCTAGAAAAAACAATAATAATAACTAACAGTTCATGTTAGATTAGAATTAAAGATTCGAAATTAAAATCTTATTACGAATATTATAGTGTGAGAGAGAAATCGTGCACATAACTCATCAAAATGATAAATAAGTTCATATTTACTATATAAAAGATCATCTCGTGAAAATATAAGTGCATGCAAATTTAAATTAGGTTATTAATTATTTTATGTTATTTATGTTACTATCTTTAACTTTGATTCATTATTTAAAAATATTAATTAAAATCTCTCTGGTTTTTTAATCTACAAATATTATTTAGTTTTTTATAATATATTTTTCATATAACGCTTGAATATGATGACACTTATGTTTTTTGTAGAAATGTCATAAGATTTGTGTTCAAATCTGCTCTTATCTTCCTTTTCATTCTATATGTAGAATGTCATTCTTATCCTATAGAAACACGGTTTCATATATATATATATATATATTAATGTATTATAATATGATATATTAATTATAATATATATATATATATAATCTCCATCTAGTATATATCTAATATATCTTAAAACTAGTGATTCGCCCGCCTCTGAATCAAACTTTACAATAATCTACAATTATATTTAATTATATTCTAATTATTTAATCTATATACATATTTTCATATATTATATATAATATATATATGTATATATATTATTATATAATATTAAATTATATTATATATTATAACATATAACATATAATATTACAAATAACATATTTATAATATTTACAATTGTATAATAATTTACATATAAATACGAATATATACAAATAATATGCAATATAATATACATTATACATTATACTATATATATATATATATATAATATATCATATAAAATTATGTGTTGTGTGTGTGTGGTTAGTAAATGTTGATGGTGTGTATTAGGAGAAGATAGAGAGAGAGAGCGAGAGAGAGATAGTAGAGAGAGATAGTAAGATGACGAGAGTAGAGAGAGATAGAGAGATGAGAGAGTAAGTAGTCAGACACCTGATTTTATATTATTCTGAGAATGATTATAATATATATATCCGCATTGGCTTATTAGTAGTGTGTATAGGTGAGTTATTCTACCTATGACAATTCCATGAAGTACCCAATTGGTTCGTCTTATCTTTATTTGTGTTGCTTATATAAACAATCACTTATTTTTAATCTCACTATAGCAAACACACTGATTTATATATGATCATATGGATTACATAGATTTTATATCTCATTTTGTTAATAAGCATAACTTTTTTGTCTATTTAAGTGTGTGTTATATGGAGAGTAATAGTAATGCGGTCTATCATATTTGGCTTATTACCATTCTCCAGCTATCACTCTCATTAACTATAATATTACCGTAGCACTGCTCATCTAACTCTCATCACTTCAATATTAAATTACCATTATCTTATTTTATTATTCTAAGTATTACTATTCTAATATTCCACCTTCTTGTTTAGTGTTTCGAAACATTCTGTTAATTTCCTCTCAATATCATTGTCTCTAAAAAATGCCACAATCTAAATCCTAATAATTAATTATTATCTCCACAGCTCATAAATAGTGTTAGGATCTAGTAACTACTCTACTCATTCTCTGGTATCCTAATTCTCTCTGATAATATTCCACATTGTATATATCATCACTGACAACTTATAAACTGATCTAGGTTGCTGCTACTTATTACACCTTTAAACGTTAATTTTCGACTGCTAATGCTACTTTAAGGATTGATTCCTAACTCTACTATCTGAAGAATGAAATTGATTCCTCACTCCAATATAATAATGAGTGAAAACTATAAGACACGCGAGACTGTTGTTGAGCACAAAGATAAGCAAGCCCTTCTATCCTCCTACACTTACTCTCAATTTTACTTACTCGAGAGGTGAGTGTGAGAGTGCACCGATTATCTCTCATTCTATACACACAAACGCACACTTACAATACAAAATAGAAATTTCATTTTGAGAATAGAGGTATTTTTCGGATTTCGTTCTTCTCATGTTTTATTGTTAAGTGTATCTAAACTCCAATTTTTCTTTTATAATACAACGGAACAAGATTACCTTCACTATTTCACTAACGCTATCATACTAAAAAGGTACTTGACTCATGTTCGGATAATTCTCATAATAACTCCTAAGAGTGAGCATAATTCTTATTTCTCTAATAACTCCCCTCTCCCCTTTAAGAATCAATCATTTGTTGATGTGCGCAGACGAGTTATAAGTATTATTAGAACCTGATTCCCATATCTTTGTCCGTTAAAACAATATTTTATTCTATCTGCTGTCACGTGCGTCTGCTCACCCCAAACAGAAATTTTCCTCTCAGATCAAATTCGACTGTTCGCCAACCAATACCTAGCGAATCACTCAAATACTCACACATTAGTCATACTACTCAAAAAAAATTTCCAAAATGCGCAACCGTATAAACATGTATCCCCGATGCCCTAAAATTAGTGGTTCTAATAAGTTTCTCTAGAACAATTAAGGAAAATATGGGAAAAACATATTGATATTCGAGCGAGACACCAATAACTCTCCAATTAATATCTCGTGTTAGTGTTATTTTTCTTTTATATAAACACAAATACTTTCACTAAGCAATTCTCTGTCACTGCTCCGTTCGTCCTATATTGAGTGATCTCTTCAACTCAATTTGATCTATATCTCTAGAGGTGTAGAGCATAACTTTGGAGCTGAGATTATATTCCACACTCAAGCATCATGTGAACAGGATAGAACGGTTATAAATAATGGCTTTTCAGAAAGGCTAAAATAAAAATGGGTGAATTCAGTATTGGAAGCATCATAGAAAGAGAATAGTGGTTATTGTGTTCTTCTAGCACCATCACGCCAAGACGCACTCACCACCTCGAGCAATAAACATGTGGATTAGTGCACACTTGATCTTCATTAAGGTGCAAGGATTGTGCAATTGAGTTACTGACACCGATTCAATTTTATTCACGAAGTGTTTATATATTATCCTTCTCACAATACTATCCTCAACAATACTGTATTCATCAGATTATATAACTATAAATAGCACCTATCCCTAATTCATATTACTTCTATAAGTAAATATACAGATTATCACCTATTTAATTCCATTCTGAAGTCTTTCTTGCACTTTCCTTTACCAGAATGAGACTTCTCATTATTCTCACTATATATATAATATATATATTGCAATTTAGATTATAACTATATAATTATAATATATTATTATATTATTATTTTATTAATATATATATATATTAATATATATATATATATTATATATATATAATATGATTATATATATATATTATATAATATAATAATATAATATATATATTATAATATATATATATATAATATATATATATATATATATATATTAATTAATATTAATATATATATATATATGATATTGAAGCAAATTTTTGTATGTGTGCGTCTTTATGCCACTTTGCAATATATATATAATATATATAAATATAGTATCGAAAATATTAATTAAAGGTTCTATTTGAGACGTGTGAATATGATAAAGAAGCTCCTCACTCTGAATGATAGTTTATAATAATAATTGTAATAACTGAATTTAAATACTTTTTAGTCTTAAATTATTTGTAAATAAATTAACAATCATTTTTCATTATAACGAAATTATTGATTTAAAAAATATTAAGTAGGGCAGAAAAAGCCACTAGTAAGAAGTGGAATGAATGGCATACATCTTTTTAAACTACTTATTAAATCATAGATAAGTAAATTACGTGTTATTCATTTGGAATTAAATATATTTAATATAATTGTTAAAATATTATTGACGTGGAATAAAATGGTTTATTATAAATGACTTTTAATGAGCTATAGAGTAAATATCCTAGTTTTTAATTAGTTCACTATAAGCTTATAACTATCTTTACCTGTAAATAATGCATATACGTTATTATTTTGAAAATAAAATACAAATCTACCGTCCTACATATTATTATATTACACTAAATTACATAATTTCATAAAACTACCATTCACTACTATTTTTATTCTCCACTCTAAAACTATCTTTTTTCTTCTAAAACCCATCCAATCCATTTTACTTTCATCACTTATTTACTACCCATAAATTACTATACTAAATATTACGTTATACTACTTGTTTTCCTTAACATGTATTTTATACTACGAAGAAGAGTTTTGTATGTGGAATACTGATTAGCATTCAAAGCAGCTCCAAATTTTTTGTCATACCAATTAATTGGCTCACGCATAAAATATAATTATATATATATAATATATATAGAACGTCAAATATTTATAATATTGAGCAGAGTTTTTGCATTTTTCTTTTCTCACATGAGCTCTCGTTGCTTGTTGCCAACTTAAGAAGTAACACTTATAATCCTTCGTTAAATCAATAAGATAATTAATATAGAAATAATATACTGATTCAAAGATTATATAGTGATCATTCTTATCTCTTTTAATCACTAACGAAATAAGTGATTATTCTGAGCTTATATCTAAAATTTTAAATATTATAATAATTACCTTTAATTATGCAAATTTTTGAAATATTTATTGACATTCAGATATACTTGTTTATGAATTCATACACGATCAAACGCTCACATGCATAATTTAATTATTATTTAATTTATTATTATATTATTATTATTATTTATTAATTATTTTATAATACTTATATATATATATATATATATAATATATATATATATTATATATATTATTATTATATATATACATATATTTACTTATGCTAAATAGTATTGAATACTTAAATTGGAGAAAATATTACTACAGAGAAATTAACATAGTATTCAGTAAACTTCTCTTTTTCCACTCGGTACTCACCATTTCCCCTTAATAACCCTCACTTATTACTTTCAACCATAATTATCGCGCTACCGTACATTAATTAAACTTAAAGCTGATATAATCACTAAAAACCACATATATATATATCTATCACCTATTATTAACAATCATCATGTCTAACTGCTCACTGGTGAAGCTCTAATTGAGGGCCTCATAATATTCAATATCACACTATCACTAATCGTGGATCCACGACGCAAATAATCAAAGCCGGCTAAAAATAATATCAAGATAAATCTATCACACGTGATAAACATCGAGCGAGGAGTGATAGTTCTACTTACAAAGTAATAATGACAGCTAAGCACTGTAATGGATGAATATTTATAATTGAGAGTTATATATTATAAATTATATAGTTCGAATTAATCTTGAAGTAATGTATCTAGACCTCTCTGTGCGTGCTTTACTTGTCTAATACATCCTTATACAAAAGAAAAGTAATGTAGAATGGTAAACTTTTTTAAAACTCATCTCTGATTGGCAATATGATTCCCGTAAAGTTTTAACTTAAATTACAGAGAATTATGAGTGCTGTCAAAAACTTTTATTTTTTATCATCTTTCATTTTATACTCTACTCGATGCTTTATCACATATCACTGATCTCTTCAGATATTTTGGTACGTATTCGCCTCAAGCCAATGAAGCTTTCAAATTTTTTATTATCCAGCGGGTGTCTACCCTCAGAAGAAAAAGAAAAAATAACTATATCTCTTCTCATCAAAGATCTCATTAATTTAATTATCTTTCAGATATTCTTTAAATTCTCGTCTTTCCCCACATCAAATAACAATCTGTTTCCATCTCAAACTTTTCTACATCCGCACTACTTTTTATTATTCAAATTTATTGAGTTGACTGAAGTTCACATCGGAAACTCTCTCTCTCTTCTCATCTCCTCTCTCTCTCTTTCTTCTGTTTCTCTCTCTCTTTCCCTCTCTCTTTCCTCTCTCTCCTTCTCTTCTTCTCATCTCCCCCTTTCGTCTCCTTCATACACACGACTCACACTCTCATCTCACTCTGTTTCTCTTCAAATTACTCTCTCTCATTTCTTTCGTTTTTCTATCTATTCTTTCTTTCTTATTCCTTTGTTTTCTTCGTTCTATCTTCTACTTTTTTCTTTCTCTCCCCTTTCTTCTCACCCACTCGTTTCTCTTTAGCTTCTCTCAGAAACGTTTGTTTGCTCTCTCTCTCTCTCTCTCTCACTCTCTCTCTCTCATCACTTCTATCGCCTCTCTATCTCTCTCTCTCCTCTCTCTCTTTCTCTCCTCTCTCTCCTTCACTCTCCTCTCTCTCTCTCTCTTCCTCTCCTCTCTCTTCTCTTCTTCGTCTTCTCTCTCCTCCTCCTCTCGTCTCTCTCTCTTCTCTCTCCTCTCCTCCCTCCTCTCTCCTCTCCGCCTTGTAGGTGCAGTCTCTCGTCTCATCCTTCCTCTCCTCTTCTCTCTCTCTCTCTCTCTCTCTCTCTTCTCTCTCTCTCTCTCTCTCTCAGTATACGTGCATCGTTCTTTATTCAATTTATCACCGCTAAATTGCTTCGTTCCAAACAACCAACTGACAACTGGGATTTGTTTGCTTTCGCTTCCCATTCTCTATACTTAGGCCCTACGTGGCATTGGACACCCTTCCCCCTCCCCCACCCGCGCTTCCCACACAAAAGGCCAAGATTTAAACATACAAACTATGAAGTCGGTGGCAAAGGTGCGAGATGCCCTTTATGCCCCTTTCAGTAACAGCAACAAAACCGAAGAAATATTACTGCTACTTTTAGCAAATTTTCATGACTCTTTAATACAACGTAAAATTTACAGTGAATTAACATCATGTATAAAGTGAAATGATATATAAGAATTTTAAAAATAATAATAATAATCATAATCATAATCATAATCATAATAATAATAATAATAATAATAATAATAATAATAATAATAATAATAATAATAATAATAATAATAATAATAATTAATAATAAATAATAATAATAATAATAATAATAATAATAATAATAATAATAATAATAGAAGCAGTAAGCGATGATATAAAGTTTCATAGTCGTTGTTCAGCAACCAATTTCCTAAAAATGTCTGATAAATTTTAATTGGTATAATTAGAACTAAAATGCATAAGAAAAAAATATCAAACTTCCAAAAAGTTGAAAACATTACTGAAACTGGAAAAATTAAGGTAAAAATCATCGAATTAAATAAAATCGTGGTAAGAAATAAAAGTCAAAATAGTTGAACCGTTTGATTAAAGACTTGAAAAATGTTATCTAAAATAACTAAAATTTAATATATATTAATATAAATAATAATATTTTATCATTAAATTATATCTCTCTTTGATTTATGGTATGGAAAAGTTTTCCTATTTATCCCATAGATATACTTTAGATTATTTGGTACTTCCCCTAGCTGTTCAACATACTTAGGCCCATATTTACCATATACTTAATATTATAAATATATATAAACTATATTTTATGATAAACATTATATAATATATATATTATATAAGAAATATATACTTATATATATATATTATATATTATATATTATATATTAATATAATATTAGTTTACTATAATATCATAATATTAATTAATATATATATATATTATATACTATATATATATATAATTATAATATATATATATACTTAATATACTAATAATAATATATTTATATAAATATATATATATTATATATATATTTTTTAATTCATGGAAAATAAAATGTCTCTTACTGATTAATAATTAATGTATATATTGGTATTCTGTACTGTAGCTGTTAGTGGTTTTTTTTGCATGTCTAACAGGCATGTGCTTACAGGTTGATCGCTGACACTATCATATATATTAATACCTAATTCATATATATCATATATATATTATATATTCATATATTTATTATATATATATTATATATATAATACTAATTATATATCATTTGTACGAATACTATGTAAATTATATATAGTCAGTATGTAGTATAATATCAATATCATATATCTCTTTAAATAATAAAAATAGATACTTTTTTGCTTTTAGGTTTATTTCTAGTTTCTGCATAATATTTGGAACCATAATGAAACTATATTAATCACATAAATTTCTGTTCAACTCCATGATTTAATTTTACCCTTACATTTTTTTCAGTTTTTATCTGATTCAAAAATTTGTGACACTTCAAGCAAACTTGAATATTGAGTAAATTATATAATTAATAACTTATTATATTTATTTAGTTATATAATTTTTATACTTATTTATATATTTATTAATTTATGAATTTTAATTTATACTTATATATATTTAGATTAATTTAATTATAATATACATAAAACATAACTAATTAATATATAAATTATTAGTCATTATAAATATTTGTTTATAAATATATAATGTCTATATATATTGTCTTTCCTATACATTTAGTATAACACTCGCCCCAAATTTTAATTTTAAAAACTTTTCTTTGGATTCTAGCTTGAAGAGATAAGTGGAAATCTAAATAATTTATTGGACCAGGATGTACTCAATGCATTTAAATATTAGAGCAGATGGTTACAAATGTAAAGACTACATACATATTCAAACGAAGTTTTCAAATTCTATTATCTATGTCAGTGGAAAACCATAAATGCGCATTTGTGGTTGTGAGAAAGAAACTTCTTGTGCATTGTTTTCCCTGTTTCATTGTTCGTTGGTGAAGACACCATGGACCAAAAGAGAGTGTACCATATATAAATCATTCCCTGGCATCTAAAGGCAACATAATCTGTTCTAAATGATAAACACCAAATTAGTAGCACAACTTGACAAGAATGCTTTAAGCCTACCACTTGGTTTTGGCATACTTAAAACATTGCTAAAGACGCTAGGACAGCGAGTAGTTTAATAGAAAATGCACAATAATAAAGCATATTGAGATTGATGTTATAGCGAAACATATAGGCCTTAATATCTTGCATTAAATAATATCGTTATAACTGTCATTAATAAAATATTTGTTGGGAAGGCAAATTTGTTATTTCATGTTTGCCGGATTTGATTATAGTTTAGGGAATAAACGTAAACTGTGAAAGTCTTTACATCAGTACTTTGACTCGGCACGTGGCGTTCAAAGGCTAGAGTGTTTGATACTTTTCAGTGTGACAGAGTATAGGATTATTCTAATTTAAGGGCATCCTACTGCTCGTGATTTCAAGAGCGCCACGGAGGCGTCGATTTTCGGATGAGGAATAACTTACCCCGGCGGAAAACAATACCAGAAATGGACCACTTCTACAAACCTCCTAGGTGCATCAATAATGAAAAATATAATCGTACACGAAGAATATAATGATAAAGTAATCCGAGTAGAAATTCAGGTGAAGCTGATTCTATCATCCTGTCCATTGCAGATGAAGACGAGTTGATTTTTTACGTGCTTGTATCAAATGGTGGTTAAGATTGATTAAGGTAATTAGTGTGATAGGATATAGACTTCCAAAGATATTGAATTCATTGGACCTCGAGAAGCATGATTACGCTGAAACCACTTTATCATACTTGTCTTTTAAAATTTAGATCGAGAAAAAGTATTGAGATAATTGTTATTCAATGAACCACAAGGATTATAAGATTAAATTCACAAATTATGATGGTGCTACGTGATATTGAGAGGTTCGTTTGGTGTAATATAAGTAGACCAGGCTAGTTTCAGTGTCCATAAGATGAGATATTACGTAGTCATTCACTAGAAATTTGCATTTTTCTAATTTAATTAAAACTATCTTGTCGTCATGCTATTCAGCTTACCTTCTAGTGATGCGACTATAAGTTTAATCTTAAGGACATCAAATTAACAGATCAAATGGTCCCCCCGCACACACTTTAAAAGTTTTTGCTATAAGTCTTCAAGTACCAATATGTGTGCATTTAATTCTTTTCCACTAGTCCCAAATGAAGAACAGCAGATGTTTGGATTAATTAAAGTCTTCAGTGAACAGGTGAATAACTAATGAGGAGCAATTCCACAAGATTGGAACTTTTTCATTCAGATTCAAGTATAAATAAGCAGTTTTTGAAAATTAAAAATAGATTTAATTATAGAAGTACCTGCTTAAGGATTATTTTAACCATGGTGAAAGACGAATCTTCATAAAAGATGTTATAAAATTTTAACTCTCCAATAATTTCGCGTTGCACCTGGACATTTATCAAAGGTTTTTCTCAATATTTAAGTAATAATTTTTTAAATTTTTGGATTTCCTTTTTTTCCAAGAAAATCCAGATCCTTTAAGCGTAGAACATATTTAACTTATGGTCAACTCAAAAGAGGTAAATCATTATTAACTTACCCAAAGCAAGTTAATCAAGATTAAGCATTGATACTTATTAGATGAGGACAATAGATCTCCATATAGGATGAAAATAACTTTATAATTATTATTTACACTATATAAATGGCGCTCTAGCAATGTAAGCAAACTCATTTAATTAATCGTCGAAACTCTACTCCAATTTTAAAAGTAAGAGACACACTCACAAGAGAAAATTTGTGACACAATAACCTTGTCCGTATGAAAAAGATACAATTTTTTTTAAATATTTACAGTATTCTGAAGATTGTCCTTCTACATTATAATTTTATTTAGTCACATGTAATGTTATATTTGCCCATTTAATAATTCAATTCTTTTACTTCTTGCCACAAAACTTATAAAGAAACTATCTATGATAGAAATTGTACTCACCTCCTTCACATATAAAATAAGTCTTACAGATCGCTATAACTTTCATTTATAATTTTACAGCACTGCAAGAATTATTCGTATAATAGCCGAGCTGTATAGTTTCCCTTGATTCATAACGCTGTGAAAATTATAATCTAGAGAACATTCATAGTGAATGACTGTTATAAAAAATATTTAAAAAGTTCACTTATATAATACATATTCCCGATGACCACTATCGGGTAATGCTGAGCGGGATGTCTTTCTACATTAAAAAAGAATAGTAAGAGACTATTTGTGATGAAATATTCTGAGACTAGGTACGGACTAGGCTTTATCGCTAATTAGCAATGCTATCTCAGTAGAAAAGGATATTGTATTCTTATAATATTTGTGATTTAATCGTTAAGAATCAAAATTTGAATATCTTATCGATTCTATCTGAGAACCACGGAGCGATTATTTCTTTATTTTAAAAATAAAGAAAATTGATTGTATTTCTTCTTTTGCACTGCTAATTAATTAGTTGCCTTCTATTAGTTTAAGCAGATAAACACAAATTTAAATTAAGTAATCCCTCATATATAATTTAATTTAATATATATCAGCATATATATATATATATCATATATTAATATATATATATATATATATATATATATATATATTAATAAATATATATAAATATCTAGTATATATATATATTTATAAATATATTAATATATATATATGATAATTTATAGATATATATTATTAAATATATAATATATACTAATATAATATATTAATATGATAATATATATAATATTATATATAAATAATATATATATATTAAATATATATATCTATATATACTATATATATATTAATGTATACTATATATATATGATTAAATATATATATATTAAATTATTAATATATTACCTAATATAATATATAGATATTATTTATTAAACTTATTTATATATTATATTATTAATGTATGAATATTCTTGAAATTTTGAATTGATCTTTGATATTATTATATATTATATAATGATGTTTAGTTGTGATATATCATAATATCTATCTAGATATACCATACGCACCTATACCATATACATTGATTCGACGAGCCGCCCATGATATTATTAATAATAATATATATACTATATATTAATATATATATTATATTAAATATATATTACTTAATATTAATTAGTATAAATATATTCTTGATTATATAATTATATTATATATATATATACTATATATTTTTAATATAATATTAATATATATATTTATAAAAATAATATTTAATATATAATAATATATATATTTAATATTATAAGTATATATATATCATAAAATATATAATCTTAAATGGTCAGCGTTTTTGGAATTTAAGTCCGTCATATGATATTCTTAATAAAACATATAATGCTATATTTAACAGTATAAAACGGTATACCATATATTTGGATCATCTAGTCTTACTTAAAAGAGTTTAGTCCTGGAATAACGTACTCATAATGAAAGAATTAAAAAAGCGATTTTAAAAAAGTTTTAATAAAATGCTGTAAAGAGAATTTGAAACTTTATTTATTAAACCGTAACGACTTACGTTTGCCCTTTAAATATGAAAGCCGTGGTGTTTAACACCCAACAGATGATAGCAAAGGGATAATACCTTGCTTTAGGAGCAGCCGTAGATTTTATTGAATATGATTTCTCGGCCTTCTATGGGAAATCTAACGGTGTAGGATCTTATTTCCTATCCTCCGGGGCAGGCGTTCTCCGGTACACCCCATCACTTTAGGTAGTTATGTACTATGGATATTGATCTGCTGATGTGCAAGTTAGGTATCCTTCCGCCCTCCCTACGGGGTGGAAAAAACATCCCCCCCTATGTTCCCCGTCGGCTCGGCCCCCTAGTGTGCCGTGTTAATATTAGGAATAAAATTCAAATTAATCATATATATATTATATAATAGATTATATAATAATTAATATATTATAATATATATTTATAATATTATATATTAATATTATTAAATATTTATAATATATTATAATTAATATTTATAAATTTAATTTTAGCAGAAAGAGATTTTGCTCTTCAAAACCCCGTTTAACAAGACCCGTTACAAATTTAGACACCCGTTATAATAATAGAACTATACGTTTTTATATAGATATGTCAGATTTTTAGATATAGAATTTATCATCTTGTACACGAACTCCATTAATGGATTTTATTAGCAATCATTAATATTATCATAATATATACGTGTTCAGGGGTCTGAGAGCGTCTATTAGCGACAAATGTAATTCTCGAAATATATTCCTTTTACTCTTGTAGATCTTTTAATAGTTTTTTAAGCCATACATTATGACGGACAATCCAACACGCCAATGTGCCTATTTTTTGTAGTATATATTTACTAGATACTTATATATTGTATAATATGTGTTATTGTCTTTACTCAGTTTCTATTAACCATCACTATATAGTTACTATTTAGTACTTATATATAATTTTACTGACTCTTATAGTAAACTATTATCATACTGTAGTGCTTTTATATGGAACTTGCATAATAAGTACTATTTTAGCCTATCAATTACTTTATACTTATTACATACTATTATATTAAGCTATATATTTTTTATTTTGCTTTTATCTTTTCTTAATTACGTATACATTTAGATTATTAATTTATTTTTTAACATGCTTAAAATTTACAAGAAAATTCTTTCGAATATTATAGCAAAGATTATTAATAATATATTAATAATTAATATATAATATTATATTATTATTATATTTATTATTATATTATAATATATTATATTAATATCATATATGTTCTATATAATTATATATAATTAATTTATATAATATATTTATATATATATATATATATATATATATAATTATATAAATATATATATATAAATATATATAAATATATATATATATATATATATATAGTATATAATCAAAGCAATTTTTCGCCGAGTTGGTATGATATCTATAATAGAGGCCTTATTTACTATATTATTAAAAGTATTTTACAAGGGTCTTTCATAAGATGTTAACATTCGTAAGCTTTCGGGTCCTTTAATTTCTGGACCCTCCTCACGACGATTTTATTTTGAAGAACTAAATAAAATTGATTAAAAATTTGGTTACGATTATTTAGGAAAACAGTTGAAATATGAAAAGTAGTTAAATTTAAGTAAATTTTGCTTTATATTTGAAAAATGTTGTGGTGGTAAGAATGTTGTTTAGTGTGCGGATTGAACGCACTATTCTCCTTTTTGTACGGTTAAAATTAGGGAAGGTTCTCGTATGCATAGTGATTCTAGGGTTTACGTTTGTAGGGTCTAGTACCTTTAATATGGGCCACGTATCTTTTATGTTAATGTTGTGATTGAGACTAGATCCATGTGAGGTGAGAGCAGATTTTGAGAGTCGGATGTTAGATCGTGTTTATGTTGGACCCAATTCTTCTGATAAAAGTATTTGGCCTTCACCTATGTAATGTGAGGTGCATTGATAGCATGGATTTTGTATATGCATTGTGAGATGTTATTGTAGAGTGAGTTGGAGGTCTTGAAGATTTTCTTTTGAGAAGAGGGTTAGAGGAAGTATAGTCTTAAGGCAATAAGGGTTAAAGTTTTTGAGTTTTTGTTTTTATGTGGTAGGTGAGGAATGGGTAAATAGGTGAGGATTGTGTGTTGGTCACGTGGTTTGGTTGATTAAATTATTTTTTGCTTTTAAGTCGAAACCTCTTGACTATGTAGCGTTGGATACAGATAGTTTCCTTGAAGCACTGAAAATGTATTTAATTTATTAAATGAAGAGTAGGAAAACAGATGCGTAGAGCTCTTAGAAGAGAGCAGCGACTAGAACCCAGACTTTACATATGTTGAGAATGTGTAGCAGTACAATGAATGTAAGAAGGGTGTCCTTATTCTAACCTACAAAAAGGAGAAGTATACGTCAATCCCCACGACTAATCAACCTTCTTACCACCACACCATTTTCAAAAAATATAAAAGCAAATTTACTTAAATTTAAACTACTTTTCATATTTCAACTGTTTTACATATTCTTACAAAATTTTAAAATTTTTATTTATTCTTCAAATAAAATCGTCTGAGGAGGGGTCCAGAAAATTAAGGACCGAAAGCTTACGAATATTAACATCTTTATGAAGACTCTTGTAAAAACTTTTAATTACAATATATAAATAATAATTTCCTTATAAAACTATTACCTTTTTATATATACTATATATATATATATATATTATTATATATATTATATAACTATTATATATATATATTTATTATATATTAAATATATATAATATATATACTATATATATATATATTAATATATATATTTAATATATATATATATATATATATATATAGAGATATATATTATATATATTATAATATAATATTATAATTATATATACTATACTATATATCATATATATATATAGCGGCGAAGCGTCCAGTCATCTATTGATGCGGAGATGAGTGAGAAGATGAGATTAAAAATGTTTAGGGATACCAACTTTTCAAATTTCATCATTATTTTCATTTCATTATTATTATATATATATATATTATATATATATATATTATATATATATATATATATATATAATACTATATATATATATATATATATATATATATATATACTATAATATATATATAATTATATAAATGCGCTTGAAAAAGCGGATCAATTAAAATGACAATATAACATGCCCAGGTAACCTCTAAATTTGTCGAGATCAATGCGAGCACATATCAGTATTATATATATAATGTTTCACATCCTTTCAGCCAATCAAATTGCGCCAAAAATGTATAGTGATGATAAACCATTAGAAACATCATCTCTAAGTTTGTCGCTGAAGACGTATTTGAGCGATTTTTTTCTCGTATTAAAGCATAGGAACTTTAAAAATTTCGTTCAAACTTCGGACTTTGTAAATATAATAAATAATAAAGAAATGATACATCATTAAATTCATGTTCAGTATAGGGAAATACAACATTAACATTTTACTTTTTTTGTACCAGAAAAAAGTCAATTAAAGTTCCCTATTTTTGATATAATATGCACTTTATAAGAAAGGCAAAATTCTAACAGTTTTCTTTGTTAAAATAAGTATTTAATCAAAACTAATAGACGTTCCTGATGAAATATCATTTTTTGGCAGTTTTGAATTTTGGGCATCAGTATTATTATTATTAGTATCAGTATTATTTATTTATATATTATTATATTATTATTATTATTTTATTATTATATTATTATTATTATTATTATTCTAAATATAATTATAATTATTAATAATAATTATTAATTTTTTCTAATGAAACTAATTATTTTATCGATTATTATATATTATTATTATTATTATATTATATTATTATCTATTATTATTATTATTATTGATTATTATTGATTATTATATTATTACTATTATTATTATTATTGCTTATTATTATTTAATATTAAAATGATTATCATATTTATTATTATTAATTATATTATATATATTTTATGATTTCTTATTATCAGGTTCAACTACTATTATTATTATTAATTATTATTAGTTTTACTTTTTACTTCCAATTCCCTAAAATTTTTCTTCTGTAATCTTCATTTAATTTCCTTAATACTAGTCTCGAGAATAATTTGCAAAGAAAGGTAAGAGGCATATTTATACTTATTAGTTATCCTGACCGGTTCGTCCGTAAACCTCGGATATCTTCAGAGTTTTGAATCTAACAATTGAATGAATTATTTTACACTAGATTTAAAAAATTAAAATGACAAATTTAGATTTTAAATTTTGGTATTTCATATTATATTTAACTAAAGGAACAATACGTTGAACTTTATGTTAATGCATGTTTTTAGATTATTCATGTATCTACTATTCACTTATTATTATTACTTATTTCTTTTATTTTATTATTATTATTATTAATTATGGATTATTATATATTATTTATTATTATTGATTATTATTATTATGATTATTATATATTATTATTATTATTATTATTCATTATTCATTATTATTATATTATTATTATTATTATTATTATTATCATTTATTATTATTATGATTAGTTTTACTTCTTTTACCTTCCAATTGCCTTAAAATTTTCTTATTATATAAATTTTATTTCCTTAATATTTCAATCTGAATCCAAAATTGCAAAGAAAGTAAAAACATATTTTTTTTTATTATATCTTGACCGGTTTCGTCCGTTACACCTGGAACATCTTCAGAGTTTCGATTCTAACAATGAATGGAATTATTTTTTAACACTAGATTTAAAAATTAAAATACAATTAGATTTTAAATTTTGGTATTTCATATTATATTTAAACTAAGGGACAGAGACGTTGAACTTTATGTTAATGTCTGGTTTTAGATGTTTATGTAATAAGCCTCAGCTATTTTTCGTTTTTGGTTTCTTCCAATGAGGAGTGTAAAATTTTAAATGATTTTGAAATACCAGTAGAGTTGTCTTGTTATGCTCAGTGAATAAATGTTAGGATATTTTACTGGGTTTAAAAGCGGTGCTGGTATGCCCTATCTCTTAATCTATTAGTGTCGTGTAACAATATATGTCGACTTACAGTCAGACTCGGGACATGCGAATTGGTAAACGACCATCGGTGATCTAACTGAACAGGGGGCTATCCTCTAGTTGAAAAAGCAGAGAAAGTTTTCTTGTTTTTGGGGTATTTTTCAGCTGTGATTTTTTGAATTACTTGTAGATTAAATGTGGGTTAATAATGCGCGTAGGCATTTTTCCTCTTCATCGAAGTCTTTTGCATGTGAAGTTTTAAAATAAAATTTTAATGCTTTAGTTCGTATTGTCGTATTGTCCTGTTTTTTTAAGAGTTTGTTGATGGTTTTGTTATTATTTTCTCCGTTAAACTTTAAAGGGTGGTTACAGTTAAATCGTTCTGCTATTATTCTTCAACTTCGAGTCATCAAATGACTCCCAATGCCGAGGCACAATTTATCAAAGCCCATATATGAGTGTTTTTAAACAATTGAATTTTTATATACTTTTGGGAAGTAGGAGTTGTTATTAATGTACAGACCATTATCAGTTGGTTGACATGTATGCCTGTGGAAAAGTTCCATCATAATTACTGTAAATTTATTATTTAATATCCAAAAAGTAATTATAAGCAAAAGATGTTTCAATGTGCAATATATAGATATATATATACTATATATGATATATATACTATACTATATATATTCTATATATTATATACTATAATATATATTATATATATATCACTATATATATAGATATATCATATATATATATTATCAATATATATATAAGCTTTTGATAAAGGTTCCCCACATAAGGCTGATTTGAAGAAGTATTTCAAGTGGCTATAGCGTGGATGGTACATGGTTGATTTTAAAGAGTGGCTTGTGGACACTTTAGAAAACAGTGCGTGTACAAACTAAATGGGACAATTAAGTCATCAGGGGAATAGTGAAGAGTGGTTCCCACAGGGTTCAGAGCTGGGGCCCCCCATTGTTCCTCATATATATAACGATATTTAGACCAGGGACTTAAATTGCAAGGTTTTCTCAAAGTTGTGCAGATAGATTACCATGTGCCACCTTTCAGTTAGGAATACGTGGCAATTAACCGCTATTAAATATTCAAAATGATCTTGATAAACTTCTTGGTGGGCAGATCAAGTGGCAACATGAATTTTAATAGTAAAAAGTGTAAGATTCTTCACCTAGGTTTCTCAACAAATAGTTTAACTTACGATAATATAGACAGTAAGAAGCAGTCTGTGGACCAAGAAAAGATTTAGGTGTGATTATAAGCGGTAATTTGAAAGTAGCTAATCAGTGTTTGAAAGCAAGGAATAAAGCTAATAAGATGCGGGCATAATAATCGCAATGTTGTTTCAAGAGCAAAGAAGTAATAAGTTAAACTGTATGAATAGCTATGTTATGCCAATAATACACAGTATTTGTGCACAGTTTGCGCCCCTTATTAAAAAACAAAGACTAGATATGCAAGAGGAGAGAGAGAGAGGAGAGAGAGAGAGAGAGAGAGGAGGAGACATGAGAGAGAGAGAGAGAGAGAGAGGAGCAGACGGTGAGAGAGAGAGAGAGCAGCAACGTCTAGAGCAACAGGATGATTTCTGGTTTGAGGGTAAGAACTTATGAGGAGAGGGCTGAAGGAGTTAGGAATGTTTTCTGTAGAAAGGGCGGCATTTCCAGAAGGGACATGATTAGCAAGTCTACCAAACATTTTACATCATATTGAAATTACAGAGACCAATAAATTCTTCATAGTAAGCCACGGACGGGAGGACCAGGGGGCATAACAAAGAAATTAAGCAAGAAGCATGAATCTTGATATCAAGCAAAGCATTTCTTTCAGCACAGGGTTGTAATTTTTTGAATGCCGTTTGCCACAGGAGTTATACACTATAATTGTATATATACTATATATATATATATATATATATACTATATATTAATATATATATTATATATAAAAATATTATAACTATATACATATTTAGTATATATTATAATAATATATATATATCATTATATATATATATATATATACTATATAATATATATATATATATATATAATATATATATATAATAATATATGATGATATAATATCATATAATATATATGATATATATATAATAATATATATATACATATATTTATTTATTGGCATAAAATTAGTCTTTAACTTAATATACTTAGTATTAATATATATATATATTACTACTATATATATATAATGATATATTATATATATATATACTATATATATTATTATATATATATATATATATACCGCGATATATATATTAATGACAAAATAGGAACCGGAACCTGAAGCGATGACTGAGCTGAAAGTATGCCACGCCTCCACCACTGATATATATATATACTATATATATATATAGTATATTATATATATATATATATATATATAATATATATCATATATACTATAATATATATATATATATATATATTATATAAATATATATACATAGTAGTATTTATATATTATATATATATATATATTACTATATATATATATATATATATATATATATGAGATATATATATATATACTATAAACTTTATATATATACTATATTATATATAGATATATATATATATATATATATAGTATATTCTATTTAATTTATTTATTTATTATATATATATATATAATAATTACTACTATATATATAGATTATAATATACTTTAATATATATATATATATATACTATATATATATATATATATACTATATTAGTATACTATATATAATATATATATATATCAGTGGCGAAGCGTCCAGTCAAAATCTATGATGTGGAGATGAGCTGACCAGATGCAGATAAAAAATAAATTCAATCTTTTTTTCAAATTGATTATTATTTTCATTCTTCATCTATATATATATATATATATATTATATATATATATATATATAATATATATATATAGTATATAAATATATATATATATAATATATCTATATAAATGATAGTATAGAGTCACAAATATATTAAATGCGCTGAAAATATTAAAATTAATTAAATGAAATAATATTAATATAACATGGCCCAGGTAATCTCTAAATTTGTTGCGGATCAAATTGCGGAGCACATTAATCAGTATTATTGGGGACTACCTCAACATGCGTCGACGCGAAATTGGGTCGACAGGCAAAAATGGTCGACAGGACATTAAACAAAAAATAACTCCACCTTGTCCAAAGGCGTCGACAAATAAGTTCTCCATAGGAAAAATGGTATCGAACAAAATTTTTCTGTTACTGCGGTCCAACCCGTCTCGACCACACTAAATCAACAATTGCCAAATGATCGACACCTATTTGGTCGACAAATCAATCGATTATTTTAAACGATCTACTATATATATATTATATATATATATATATATATAATATATATATATATTATATAATATATATATATATATATATATATAATATACATATGATATACTATACTAGTATATATCGCGTTGCTCTTTTATATCGGAATTGGATTTAGTATATAATATACTATATATATATATATATACTATACTTACTATATACTGTATATACTATTTATATATCATATATACTATATATAGTAGATATATACTTATTATATATATAGTATATATTATCATATATATATACTATATATACTATATATATATATATATATAGTATATATAATACGGCACAGTAGGGGAGCTCGAGGCCGACGGGCGAACATAGGGGGACGCTTCTTCCATACCCGTAGGGAGGGCGAGGAACCCCCGCGACACCCAAAATACCAAAGAGCGGGGGGTCCGGGAGACCCTCCCCGGAGGGGGGGAATAGTCCACCCCGTAGTTCCCGGAAGGCCCGAGGAGACCCGACTCTCCTGCCATCGTTGCGGTATACCCTTGGGGTATTCTTAGTTAAAAAAAAATATTATTTATGCTCCATAGAGATAAATAGGCTTCCTCCCTTATATTACTCTAATTATTTATTAACAAATTTTATATATATATACTATATATATATATATATAGTATATGATAATATATGATATATATAATATGATAATATATATATATATATATATATATATATATATATATATACTATATATATTAAGAATAATTTATTATAATAAAAAGTAAATCTTTAAGAAAAGGAAAAACAAAATATCCGGACTAAAATAATCGATATTATGAAAACGATAATACCAAAATATCCTATTCGTCCAAATCGTAACACAAAAAACGGAAGAGAAAATGGGTCGACAAATATCTTTTTACAAATGCCAATCGTCGACCACACTGAAAAACTTGATGGGAAAAATGAGTCGACAGGAATTTTGGCCATAATGTCGACCAATTTCCTGTCGACGACATTTCCTGTCGACCATTTGAGTAGAGTCGTATATATTATATAACTGTCTCAATCTCTACGGGTCAATCGAAATTGCGCAAGAGAATGTATAATGCATTATCAACATAAAAAAGCTACTCTGATATCCCTTTACCTAATTGAGCGATTTTTTTTTCGTATTAAAGCATCGGAACTTTTAAATTTTCATTCAAACTTTTAATAATAAAAATTATTAAAACACAAATTATCAAATTCATAAATTATTATTATATAAAGAGAAAACAATAATTAAATTACTATTTTTTAACAAAATAAGTCAATTAAAATTTTTTTCTAAGCCATAAAATACTTGTTTCATTAAATGGTATTATTATTGTGGACAAGCCTTACAAACAATTGTTTCAAATGGCAAAAATCTAAGTTTTTTTTGAAAAAATATGTATCTTAATGGGAAACTACTTGAAAAGTGTAACTAATTAATTATTATCATTATATTACTTATATATTATTATTATTATTATTATTATTTATTATTATTATTATTATTAGTATTATGATTATTATTATATTATTATTTTAATTACTATTTTTATTATTATTTTAGTTTTATTATTATTATTACTTATCATTATTAATTTTAATAGTCATTTTAGTATTATTATTATTATTATTATTATTATTATTATTACTTATATTATATTATTCATCAATATCATTATCATTATCACTATCATTATTATTATTATCTCATTATTATTAGTATGTATTATTTATTATTATTAATATTATGTATTATTATATTATTATCTATTATTATAATTATTATTATCTATTATTTATTATATAGTATTTATTTATGTATTATTTATTATATTATTTATTATTAATTGGGTGGGGAAAGTCGTAGAAAAGTGATTTTTCCATTTTTTTTTTTATTAATTTTTAATCTTATCATCTTTTCAAATTTCTCATTTTTTGGAAGTAATGAAAAACCTACTTCCCGGCCACTCAGTATATATATATAATATAATATATATATATATATATATATATATATATATATTAATATATAATATTATATAATATAATATATATATATATACATATATATAATAGCATTAAATACGTAATAGACGTCCTCTTACAATAATCAACTAAAAAAATAATTTTATATTATATATGAAGTAAGAGAGTGATTATTCGGATGAAGTCGCTTGTACATTACCCAGTGCTATCATGAGTGGTTTTTAAGTTTTTCATCTGTAGAAGCATTCTGACATATTTGGCTATATATATAATATACATTATACGAGATTACCAAACAATTTTGAGGGTTTCTTTTCACATTAAAAATTTATAACTCTTAAAAGTATTTGCAGTTCTTGTCATTTAATATATTAAATTTTTAATATATATTTATTTTAGTTTATTGTACGTTTTTCCAATAATAAATCATTATAAAAACATTTATTATTAGTTATCGATATTTCTGAATGAGGTTATAGTTCAGCAGTGCACTTATTCAATTACACGTAAAATTTTATAATTTTTATAGGTATATCCCTGAAATAATGATATATTTTAATTTAATATATTTGTTATTTGATACGCATTTAAAGTCTTCAGGATAGTTCATCTTATTTTTAATTAAAGTTATTAGAATGTATGTCTCTATCGTTATAATATTCATATTTTATATATGTATTTTGTAGTTAAATCTTTCGTTGTTCTAATATCAGTTTTATAAATACTAAGATTAGTTAAGATTTTATTATATTATTATAAAAAATACATTATTTATTTTATTCTACTCATGAGTTTTGAAGAATGCATTTAATTTTACAAGTTATATACTATTTATGTTTACTTATATATTTTTTTTTCCTTCTTGAATAGCATTTTTAATTAGGCTGTTATTCTCCTACCGAGTTTTAGAGGTAATTATATACTACTATTATATATAATATAAATGGTAACTTAATTATGTAAATGATTTTTTTTTTATAATTCAATTTTATTAAGGTATTTCCTCATCTGTATAATGACGAGTAGATGGTGATATAGTACTAACCTATTATAAGTTAAGGAATAAAGTGTATATTTGATGTTTTCATATAAGTGTAGTGTTGTGAAATTATAAGGTTTCATCACTCC